>WIGN01000317.1:0-49406 GCA_014235955.1 Colletotrichum sojae | reverse complement strand
GGTAGGCGTGCTCGCGTGCCCGTTGCGAGGCTGGGGAAAGATAGAGGAGAGAAAGGGCAGAGATGCCCTCATCCGACAACGACCTACTAGCTTTGTGACAACACAGGCAAGTGACTCAACTAGGATAACCAGAGAACGGTGTGCCGGCCGGTATTCGTCGCAACCAATGGCATCGGGCAGGCAAAACACGGGCTCGGGTGTTATCCAAGCGCTTCCCGTGCCATCAACGAACTTTGATGAGATCTCGTTAGCGAGATGGCATCTTCTACCCGGGTTCTTCGATGTTCTGTACGCATACCATATTGAGTAGCGTTAGAGCCGGCCCCCCCGCCCCTGCCTTAACTACCTACCAACTAGGTTACATGGTTACATGGGTGCTCCCGTCTGCGGCCCCAGGATAGCGGGCGCTGGATTGAGAGTAATTGGTGGAGGAAATAGGGATCGCCAGCTAGACGACCGAAGTGGATGTCCTAAAGCTTAGCTTGGGTCAAATCTTCTAGGCGGAAAATGCTTCTTTTTCAAAGTTTCAGATTGAAGCCGCCCCGTGGTCTGGTACCGCAGAAGGGGTCAAGCAGGGGCCATGAAAATGCGAGCATCGGTGATCCCGAGAGGATGTAAGCGAGCAATGGCCTGTCTTTGAAAGCCAAAACTCAGTGAAGCGAGCAGGACCGGGCAAGATAAGCTTATGTTGAACGGGCCTGAGTCTACCCATCCTGATGAGGGCTTGGCGAGGTTCTCTCCATAGTCCACCCGCCCAAGGTATCAAGGTATTCCGGCAAACGAAGAGAGTCCACACGCGTGTGACCTGTGACCGACCGCCCACACCCGATACGACAGATACGGTCTTATTTTGGCTAGAGAGGCTGGCAGCATTGCCACATCCAGCTTCGCTTTCGGTGTCTTAGGGTTCCGGAAGGGCAGCCTGAGGAAGGTGACATGAATCTGGACCAGCAAGCTGGGGAGATCCACGTTGCGTCGCATAGCGTCTGACATAAATACCGGGACTAGTCGGAGGACGGATGAACACCACCCTTTCGAGTAAATTGCCCTCGTTGACCGACATTGGGTGTGCCCAGCAGCGTCGACTGCCGAATTAACCGCAGTGGAAACCGGGGCCCTGTAGGGCGGTCTTCATCCCATCCCCAGTGGTCTAGCATGACTAGCGTCCACGGCTCGCCCGTTCTCTCGCTCAAACATTATCCGGCAGGGCGGCCAGTGAACCGAAACTTGGGGCAGGAAGAGCAGCTTCAGCCAGGAGGCTCGAGCCCTTCAAGATCAATAGACCCAAGAAGCTGTTGAGCTTGGAGGGCCAGAGCTATCGTGTGTGGGTGAAAGATTATTAACCTGCGGTGTGTGTGCCGAGTAATTCCGTCTCTGAGGCTCAAGGCCCACTACCCCATGGGCTCGGCATGCAGCCGTATCTGTCAACTGGCAGGTCTTGGCCATGGGGGCCGTATGCAACCCAGGGTTGTATTTTTTTTCTTCTGTTTTTTTTCCCTCTGGGTGTCTCTTGGGGGCCGCAGGCAACTTCATGTCCTCTCTGGTGATTTGAGAACGGCTCTCGAAAGCTACAGGAAATTGGAAAGAAAGGTGGAAGTTGGAATAAGACTTTAAAAAAACGCATCGTGCTAGGTAGTTTAAGCGCTGGTGTCGTCAATTTTACCTCCGAAGTCCGAAGCTGTCGGACCCAAATCCCGATGTGCTCCAGTTCCCGTAACTTTAACAACTCACGAAGGGCAGCCCGTGCGTTCACGATCGGAGACACTAGTTTGAAAAGTAATCATTGGCGAAGGATGTGCAAGAATGAATAGAGTGTGACATTGGGTCGAGAGACTTGTAACACGACTAAGACTAATATCTACAACAGAAGAGAAATCCCACTTTCGCGTGGTGCATCCAAACAAGTCCAGCCCCTAGTTAGCCTCAGCACCCTCGGCACCGCACTTCTTCTCGCAGTAGTAGGTTATCTAAAGAAAAGCCTGTCAGTATCCAAGAGCTCGACACAACCGATGTCAGGGCGACATACCTCGTCACCGCCAATGTGCCATGCGCCGGACAAGCACTGAAGACCGTCCTGTGAAGCAAGTTAGATTTGAACCCTTCGCAAAAACAGTCAACGAGTGTGCACTTACAAACTTGCAGTCGGGGCACTTGTCCCACTGGTTGTTGCCAGTGTTGCGGTTCTTGTACATGGTGCAAGCGCACTGAGTGGCCCCGGTGTCGATCTCGTACTCGGTCCAGGAGCCGTATCCGAGGCCGTAGGGAGTACCGTTACCGGTGCTGCCACGCTGCCTGTTCTTGACGCAGACAGCGGCGTTGTGCAACTTGGCGACGGCGCTGGTATGCCAAAGTCAGCGTCAAGTTCTCAAGGCAAACCTTGGTCTAGAACAGACGAGGGTAGGGCACGTACACAGAGGCCAGGGCCGCAATGGTGAAGAGGGAGGTGATCTGCATGTTGAGTTTTGGTAGGAAGATGAGACTAAAGTCGGGATGAAGAAAATAGGCCCTGAAAGTTTGGACGACGGAAAGTATGATTAATGGGCAATTCGGGAAATCGAAAGGACGGAATGCCCGGGGATTCAAATAGGTCTTTGCCGTTTTGTTGCCGAAGAGGAAACCAGCCTCTCTTCCCACGAGATGACCCGAGGAATCACATCTCACGACCTCCTTATCTGCCAGCCATTCCTCATCGAGGCGTGATCAATCTATTGGATACCAGCTATCGAAAACATTACTCGTTCATGATACCATTAGAAGCCGTAATCTTAGTGATTTTGATCCATTTTCGGGCGTATCCTGCTGGAAGATAGAGATGAAAGCTCACCGCGCGCCTCGGGGCCGGGACAACAAGCCTCATGCCTGGGGGTTGCTGAGTCGTGCTCTATGGGGACTGCTAGACTTAATCGAGGAAGTAGTTCCCAAGACGTATCGGTAGCAGCGTCTCCAGAGAGCACGAGGTCGATCTTGCCCAGTTAGAGAGCCAGAAGAGAGCACAAGTTCAAATTGGGGGCGGGCGTAAATGGCGTGGAGAAGATCTGCCCCTGGATATCGCCCATGAAGGGTCCCCCTTCCGGACCCTCCCCCCATTTACCTGGGCCCTTTTTCCATGACTCGCAACGTCGTTGCTGGTCCGATTTGCTGGACTATGCTTGCAACCACAGAGGTTCGGAACAACTCTGGAAAAGTTGTGATTGAGAAGTCCGTCAGTATCACTGATGAGTCCATGAGTTGATGGCCATGTCGCATCATGTGCGCAAGTTGTGGGAGGCCGTCGACAAGAATCATCGTGTATAAAGACTCGACAGAACTCCCTCCTTCTTGGCAATAGTTCCTCATCCCTCTCCATCCACTCTCTCAATCACTCTCTCAAGCCTCTCGCTTCCAACGCTCCCGGTCTCTTTTGCCCAACATGGTTTCTACTCGCTTCGTCACCCTCCTCTCGGCCGCTGCCGCCGTTGTCAGCGCTGCCCCCATCGTCGAGAACGACACCGCTCTCAACGTCACCGACACTGCTGACCGCAACCTCCGTAACGGCGAGGTCCTCGTCTTCGGCGTCGATGGCCGCAGTAAGTGCTCTTTCGCATCTCGCCAGTTTCAAGCTTGAAAGTCGCTGACGCCACATCTTCCCTGCAGCCTCCATCATCACCGAGGACACCTGGGGCATGTTCCTCAAGCAAATGGATGTCCTCCCCGAGCCCCCCCAGGACGTCGAGGAGTGGTTGAAGGCTGGCGAGGGCATGGCTGAGGAGGCCGTCAACACCACCGAGCTCGCCCTCGGCAAGCGTGACTGCAACAGCAACTACCAGACCGTCATCGACCGCAGCCAGCGCTTCGTCGACTGGGACGTCCAGATGTCCCCCGTTGTCATCGGTGCTGGCCGTAACGGCATTGACATCACCATCTCCAAGTCCTACTCCATCGCCAACTCCGTCTCCATCAGTGGTGGCCTCGACTTCGGCCTGATCAAGGACCGCCTCAAGGCCTCTGTCGGCGTCGACTTCTCCCGCACCTGGACCACCCAGGCCGGTGTCCTCATCCGTGGCACCGTCAGCGACGGCGAGACTGGTGTCGTCATCACCCGCCCCTGGACCACCCGCCGCTACGGCCGCGCCTTCCAGGGCTGCGTCGGCTCCCTCAGACAGACCGGTACCTTCACCGCCGACTCTCACGAGGAGGGCTCCTACGAGGGTGTCACCTGGGTCAGCGGTGCCATTACTGCTTGCATCAAGAAGCAGCGCTCCATCCCCCTGTCCCGCTGCAACGGCTCCGGCAACTTCCGATAAGCGTCTCGCGCCCATCGGCCATGGCGAGCTTCCCCGCAGCGGAACGCAGCCTTCCTTTGGTGTTGACGCAACGCCTTCCTTCAACATCCCCGTCCGCGATCTTTTTTCGTGGCGCACTTTCTTTGGCAACTTGGGATTTGAGACCAGTGTGAGAGCTTGGAACTTCCAGACAATTCTTGTATGTAGCTTCTTCGGGCGACGGGCAGATAACGAGAGGATTGTGATCCTGTTCCGGCCCTAATTAATTTACTAAGCTTCTACTTTTTCAACCTTGACCTTGCCTTTGATTGTGACTTTGCCATGTTCCCCTGAGACATTCTGCTGTTCAGCCTTGGAGAGCGTCATTACAGTAGCGAGGGGCATCAGTAAGATACTCCAAGCTTGTGAGAATTTCGTCCGACCGTTCATCTTGAGTAGTCCTCTTCTTTCCTCGGCTAAGGCCTTCCGAATTCTCAAGTGAACCGTATCTGATCTGCTCCGTGGGGTTGAGTTACCGGCGTCTCGGATCCGGGGAAGCATGTGCGGTCCACGGAGGATCTCAATGCCTGTACCGAGTCGCTTGCCCACCTCAACCGACGCAACGGCGCAGCAAGAGTACGGGGACTCCATGATTGATTATCTGTTTCCCCGCATCAACAACGGGCCTCAGGGTGCCGCGATGGATCTCATGGTGGTTATTGTGCAGATCCGACTTTGAGATACTCCGAGTATCCGACGAAACAAAGCCTATTTCCGTATGCTTGCTACCCAGGTTCAGTTGCGTTGCAATCCTCAACGTGGTGGAGCAAAACGACTCGACATCTAGCGTTTGCTCGTCGAAGAGCCACACCGCTCATTTCCTTCTCGGGGAAACGTTCAGCCAATCGTCCAGATACTTTCAACTCAACTTCTGAAACTGCTTCACAACTGTTAGTTGGCCAAGGGTAGGTAAACCATTCGAACACCGAACGTGGTCAACCCGTGTTGCGACTTTCTTCTCAATTGACGGCGGCAACTTTATCATCAGTTTTCACTGACGTAAACGCCGTATAGTCTTCATGCAGACTGAGAAAACCAGTGAGTCAGGTTATTAATATCTATGTTGATATATAGTCTTGGTCTTGATCACACTACCCAGGTAAGTAGTGGTTGTTAATGCTGATGTTCCGAAAGAAACTATGCGAGAGCCTGTAGTTTGAGTTATCGGCGTGGAGAGAGACCCTGAACATTCGTCTTCGGCTGGCGGGCCTGCAATACGTGTATTCTTTGCTTGGAATTAAGCAAAGTTGATTCTTGGCTGAGAGCGGTGTTTTCCCATCGGGAATCGGAGTATTTCACGCCCATGTTCGATCTGCAGGTCGTATTCACCACTAGCTACCCCAAACCCCAAATTCAGAATGTGGTTCCGCAACTCCGGTCCTCTTTCCGCTTGGCATTTTCCAGATAAAGCACCTGAAATTGTACCTACGTTAAACTAATGCACGTCATGCCCATCAAGACTTATAGTCGAACCTCGTGGCCTGTATACCCCTGCATTATCGCATGCTCCCGCTTGCATAGGCGGAGGCAACTCCGCATGACCTTCTCCATCGGCCGACGTGAACATGCCGAAATATGAACAATACGGTTGAGAGAAACTCATGTTCCGTCACAAAATTGATCATATAAAAGGAATAACCACGAGAAGCATTCGTTTGGCCTAACAGCATTGAGAGTCTTGTCTCCTGAGCTACCTACTCACATCACTTCATTCGACAAAAAACACAGAGCTAAGTGATTTGGCCTGATCGAGGCGGCCGTTCAGCAATGTACTCCTTCGCTTCCTTGTTTCTCTGCCTTTGCCTCCTGATACGAGCAAGCCATTCGCAATTCTCAAACGGCAATGGCACTTCAAGCAGCATCCAGGTCCACTGGATCAGCGACACCCCGACCTCAATCACAGGCACCACGTTCGGCGTCCCGTGGCCCGAGGGCAAACACTTCTTCAACCAGACGACCTTTTCTCTTTCAGGAGCGGGAAGCAACGGCGTGCCCCTCCAGACCTGGGTGACGGGATACTGGCGCGACGGCTCCATCAAGTGGACCGGCCACGCCATCCCCGCCAGCGACTCTTCCAGCGCCCAGTATGTCGTCTCGGCCACCCCGTCGTCGTTTCTCAAGTATCGACGGCAGCCGACCCAGCGCCGTCAAACGGAGGGCGGCATCAGCGTCAAGGACTCGGCTTCCGACATCACAGTCAACACCGGCAAGATCGAGGTGACCTTCCCCAAGGAGGGAAACGCCGTCGTCAGCAGCATCAAGGCCGCCGGGAAGACCGTGGGCCGGAACGGCAAGCTCGTGCTCCACAGCCAGTCCGCTGTCGCGGACGACGTCGCGAGTAGAGCCGGGACGGACGTCCAGCACCACAACTTCGAGAGCGCAGTCGAGAGCGTCACCGTCAGCAAAGAAGCGACGGTCCGGGCACTCGTCACCGTCCGCGGAAAGTTCAAGTCCATCTCCGGCGGGCATGACGACTGGCTGCCGTTTGTGCTCCGGTTCTATCTTTACTCGGGCTCCGATAGCATCCGTCTGATTCACAGCATCGTTTTCGATGGGGTCAAAGACAAGGACTTCATCTCCGGCCTCGGTATACGGTTTGCCGTCCCTCTCGGGGATGAAAAGCTTTATGACAGGCATGTCAGGCTTGCTGGCGTCGAGGGCGGCTTTCTGACCGAAGCCGTTCAGGGGATCACCGGACTCCGCCGCGACCCGGGCGAGGAAGTCAGGAAGGCTCAGATCCAGGGCCTGAAGACACCGGATATCTCGACGTGGGACGAGAGAGTCTCCTCCAGGATGCAGTGGATCCCTGTCTGGAACGACTTCAGCCTACAGCAGCTGACGCCCGACGGGTTTCACCTGAAGAAGAGAACCAAGCCGGGCCAGGGCTGGCTGGACGTCTCCTCGGGCGGGCGGTCCGGTGGCCTAGTCTACCTCGGAGGGGCCACGAATGGCGGGATTGGGCTCGGCTTGAGGGACTTTTGGAAGCAGTTCCCCACGGGTCTGGAGATATCGAACGCCGGTTCTGATGAGGAAGACGGCCAGGTCACGCTGTGGCTCTACAACCCCGACGCTGATCCGCTCGATCTCCGCTCGTATCACGACGGAATGGGTCAGGACACGTACGAGAAGCAGCTCGACGCTTTGGAGATCACGTACGAGGACTTCGAGCCAGGGTTCGACTCCCCGACCGGCATTGCCAAGACGAGCGAAGTGTACATCTTTGCCTTCGACAAGACCCCGTCAAGCGAGGTCTTGAGCGCCCGCGGCGAGAGCATGAATAGTCCGCCGGTGCTCTACCCCGAGCCGTCGTATGTTCAGGAGACGAAGGCCCTGGGGTCGTACTGGTCGGTGCCGGACACGTCCAACGCAAAGGCCGCGGCCATCGAGAGCAACCTAAACTTCCTGGTGGACTTTTACCAAGGGCAAATCGAACACCACCAGTGGTATGGGTTCCTGCACTACGGCGACTTCATGCATTCGTACGACACCGATCGACACACCTGGAAGTACGATATCGGTGGTTACGCGTGGGATAATTCCGAGCTCTCCCCGGACCTGTTCTTCTGGCAGCAGTTTATCCGGACAGGTCGGCCGGATCTGTACCGGTTCGCAGAGGCATTGACACGACATACCGGTGAAGTCGACGTGTACCACATCGGTGCGTGGAAGGGCCTGGGAACCCGTCACGGGGTGCAGCACTGGGTCGATAGTGCTAAGCAGGTCAGGATCGCGCAGCCGCAGTACCGGAAGTACTTCTACTACGTCTCTGGCGGCGACGAGCGCGTTGGAGAACTTCTAGACGAAGCCCTGAACACCGACAAGACCTACGGGACCGTTGATGCGGGCCGCAAGGTCCGGACCGACGGCTGGCTCCCGAAGCCGGGGCAGCCGACGTCCGTAGCTCTGGGGACGGACTATTCCGCGCTCGCTGCCGGCTGGCTCATTGCCTGGGAGAGGCGTAGCGATCGGTGGGAGGAGGCGCGGTACAAGCTCACGCGGACGATGGCTGGGATAGCCAACATGACCAATGGCTTCGTGACCGGCTCTGGTCTCTATGATATCGAAATTGGTGAGCTGGGTCCGCCGCCCTCGGATCCAGAGAATAAAGGACTCGTCTCGGTTGGGAACCTGGGCGCTGTGTTCGGGCAGGTTGAGGTGCTCTCTGAGATCATCGAGTACGTGGGCGACGACCTCCCGGACGGCTTCGTCGACGCTTGGCTTGACTACTGCTTCTACCACGGCGCCGGTGCGGCGGCGCAACAAGCCCGGTACGGGAGCAGGTTCAGCAGTAGAAACCTGATCCAGGGTCACTCGCGGCTGGCAGCCTACTTTGCAAAGCAGCGAGACAATTCGACAGTGGCAGAGAGGGCATGGAATGAGTTCTACAACGGGGATGGGTTCAAGGCCGACGAGGTATGGGCTACGGTGGAGATCAAGGGTCCCAACGTTTTGGCCCCGATCGAGGAAGCGAGCTTCGTGTCTACGAATGCCGCAGCTCAGTACGGGCTCGCGGCCATCCAGAACCTTGCTCTCATTCCGGAGTACTTGTAGAGTCATAGTTGAAGACGCGAGAGTGCCTCGGGATAGCGGGGTGGTAATACGAGCAAGATAGTAACTTATTGACTTACTACATTGGCTCCCGCATGTCCTCGAACCGATACAGTGGCATGAACGAGTCCAGGAAGAGATCGGGCTGGCAGTCGCCGTAGCTCGGCTCAAACCCGAGCGTCATCGACACGTCATACGGCGCCGCTGCGTGGGCCCCGAACTCGGCCTCCGGGTACCCGATCCCGCCGGCTGCCATGTCCGGTAGTGGTACGGACACATACTGGTGAGGTCCGTCCGCCTTGGCCATCTCGGCGACTGAGGAGAAGGGGTGGTTCTGCTGCTGCGCAGTACCACTCTGTCCAGTTTCATGCTCTTGCCTCTGAAACCGCTCGACCGCGCCATCCTCGCCGTCCTGCTGGAACCGGAGCTTCCTGATCTCGTCCGTCACACTATACTTTGAGTACACCTCAAGTGTCGCGGCATCAGCAGCGGCCTGAACGGCGGACCGCGCGGGCGGCAAGGGGGCGCCGTCACCGTCGGTCCCCGGCTGCTCCATCTCCCAGTTCGACCGCAGCGGGCTCGAGTTTCCTGAGTCCCGTTCAGCATCGTGGATGAGATCCGCGATACCACTGCGGAGCAACTTGGTGGTTGGGTATATCTCTGCAGGAATTTCGAGGATATCCGAGCAGGCTTTCAGCTTGGCGACGACCGTCGGCCTGGGCAACGCGCTGGAGAACTGCGGTGATCCGAGACGAGAGATGACGCGGGCGGAGTGGAAGGCGCACATGGCGAGCGCTGGATCCGTGATAAAGATGTCTTTGCCCATCTCTGTCACCGTCGCCAGGATGTCCGCGACTGCGAGGGCGTGCTCGAGGCAGCGGTCTCTGCAGTAGGCTACGAAGTCTGGGGGCAGGGTCTGAAGCTCTTCAAAGGGGAGGCCTTCTCGGAAGCCGGGTATCGTGAAGCGGTACATGTCGCACTGGCATTGATGCCACCAGGCGTGGAACATGACAAATGAGGTCCGTTGAGGGGTATACGCGCGGAGGAAGAGATTCTTCTTGTCGAACGCATATTGTAGGGGAAGTGATCTGCGTAAGACTTCGAGTTCGTCGGATAGCCCTTTGAGTTGCGCGATGCAGTCCGTCAAGGGCTTGCGATGGTGTGTGATAGTGTGTGACAACCTATGGCAGTGAGTGAAAGGTCACACGAAGATGAAGACAAGGTTGTTAGGTACCTCTGAATACGGTCTCGTATGTCGAGAACTCTAATGTTGTAGGCCATGAGACCCAAGTCGGAAGACTTTTGGGTCTCAGAAGGACTCAAGGGCTCGGTCATGACGGGAATGTCCAGCGTAAATGACCGTTCATTACATGGAAGCTGCAGGTATATCGTCTCTTTTGAAGACCCGGTGAACTCTGCCCGGCCGCTCGAGTACAACGTCTCCATGGCGAAGATGGCCCACATGAGCCGGCGGCGACGCTCTTGCGTGAGAAAACCCAGCCGGCCATCCTCGTAGTTGAGCCTCATCATGTACGCCAGGCGAGCAGCGAGGCATGCCGATATCAGCATCTTGCTGAAGCGCCGGGCGACGATGTGGTCAAGTGTTGTGAGCATGAGCGCCTCAATGTCTGACAGTGAGGGCTCACTCAGGAGCATGAATAGCTGCATCTCGGCTTCTTGGATCCATCGCGCAGCTTGTTGGAGGCGACCGACGTCTCCTGATGCGATATAGCGGGCGGTGAGGCCGCAGATGGCTTTCAAGAGGCGCGGGTTGTGTGTGTCCTGCGCCCAGCTCTGGCAAAAGGTCGCCTTGTGGATGAAGCCGTAACACGGTATTGGATAAACGCAGTCGAAGAAGGCGTCGATGTGTTGTTTGATGATTGACTTGTTCAGGCTCAACTCCCTGACACAGACGCACCATCAACAACTACGTTGGACTCCCGAAGAACAGGGGTTCGACTTACAAGCCGAGAGAGGACGCCGGGGACGGCGCGGTGGAACCATCCCGGTGTGACAATGGTCCGGGATTCACCATTGGACTGACAGAGTCACTAGATATCGCATCCATCGGGTGGTCCAGTGGGTTTGAAGCTGCTTTTGCTGTCGATGTTGGCTTAGACAAGTCCGGATACTGGCAAACAGCACCCCTGTGCAAGCATCGCCCACAGGAAGGCTGGGTGCCGCAGCACTTCGTCTTCTTGTCGCGGCATGCTATACAAGCCCTACGGACTCTTCGTTTCTCGAGTCTCAGGTGGCTCGGGTCAGCCCGTGGTGTTGAGCCGTCCCCTACTTCATCGAGCGAGCCATCGGGAACCGAAAAAGAGCAGTGAAACTTGAGCCGGCGGCAGTTCTCGCAACCACCGGCAGTGCCGTCGCATCGGACCTGTTGTTATCGGGTTGCGGGTTAGACAAGACGGCCCCTCATCCGAAGCGGAGCCGAAGGCAGAAAAAAAAAGGGCAAATACGAAAAACACCAACCTTTCGGTTCCGACATTGGAAGCATATCTGCAACCCCTTCCGGGGCCGCCCCGACGCTCGGCATGGAGCTTGTGTCTCCATAACTCGTCTCTTTCCTGCAGTGTCCTGACGTATCCGTTCTGGCGAGTTTGTGAAAGATGCAGGAGGTCGGGGAAAGAGTTGGGAACTCGGGGGGGAGATGAACGAGGTCCTCCTTTCCGCCCGAGTTCCGCGATGCGCTGAGTCTCACGGGCTCCGCCCGAGTTCCGACCCCGGGACCATCCCGGTCTCCACGACGCCATTCGACACACCAAGAAAAAGATCCCAGGCGGTCGGTCAGCAGGCCACGCGCAGGCCACACACAGCAAAAGATTTTTCCTCCGTTCTGGACTCAGCTCCTCAGCTCCTCCACAAATCCTGCTTTCCCCGGCGGGTGCCCCGAGTTTTGGGGTCTCGGGGAAAGCCTCCCCTTCTCCGCCATACCATGCGTTAGTGTTGGTTTAGGCTTCTCTTGTCCTATGATGGCACGACTTTCATTGCCCGGGTGGAGGCCACAATACAAACATTGGGCTCGCAACCCTTGGAATGCTACCCCCACCCTGCAAGGAGCCGTGCCGTAACATAATGCAGACGAGGCACCTCGTGGACGCGTCTGGGATGAAATAGTTGAACAAACCCGAGAGGAGAATACTTAATAAACTCTGTTCCCCGACAACAACCCTGTCCTCGTTGCGACGCAAGGAGCCCCGAGAGATCAGAATCCGTCCCTTCACCAAGACATTCGAGACAGACGCAACTCCAGCTTCCCGAAAATGTCGTCCAACCGGATCCTCAAGCACTTCAACCGCACGCTGGGCATCGCCTTCACGGTCGTCGCCATCTCGACGTTCAACTATGGCTTCGACAACGCCGGCTACTCGACCACCCAGGCCATGGACGCTTTCCAGCAGCAGTTCGGCGACCAGGACCCCGTCTCCGGCAAGTGGAAGATCCCGCCCGGGTGGCTCTCGCTGTTCAACAGTCTCAACTACATCGGCTTCGCGGCGGGCGTTATCATTGGCAGTCTGGTTAGTGCCCGCTGGGGCCGTCGGTGGTGCATGTTCAGCATGAGCGCGTGGGCCCTGATTCCGGCGACCATTGCCTTGACCTCGAGCACGCGGGAGCAGATCATGGCGGCGCGTATTCTCAATTGTAAGTTGCGACGGCTCTGTGGGAATGCCTGGTGCTGACAGATTGTAGACATCTACGTCGGTATGGAACTGGCAGTTGTTCCGGTTTACCAGTCGGAGATCGTGCCTTCAGAGATTCGAGGATTTGCTGTTGGATCCTACCAGTTCAGTCTTATGGTGAGTTTCGGATACCGATGTGGGTGCTTTCGCAAACTGACACTTGAACCCATAGTTCGGTACTCTGATTGTCAACTCTGTCTGCCGAGGCACGAGCACGTTAGAGGGTAACGCGTCCTGGCGAATCCCTATGGGCTTGTTCTACGTGATTCCCGTCATCGTCATGGCCCTGATCTTCTTTATCCCCGAGGTTAGCATCCCCTTCCTTACGGTAGCATTTCCAGCAGCAGTTGCTAACTCGATTCCAGTCCCCCCGATGGCTCCTCACCCAGGATAGAGTCGAAGAGGCGCAGACGTCCCTCAAGAAACTCCGAGTCGGCACCATCACGGACGCCGAGATCGACGAGCAGTTCGCCGCTCTGCAATACGCGCTGAAGCAGGAGGTCGAGCAGGGCAACTACTGGGAGCTCTTCAAGGGCGTCAACCTGAAGCGCACGGCCGTCGTCATGGTCATGAACTTCCTCCAGCAGGCCACCGGCCAGGCCTTCGCCTCGACGTACGGCGCCATCTTCATCAAGGACATCGGCACCGTGAACCCCTTCACCATGACCATCGTCAACGCCATCGTCAACCTCGTCATGGTCTTTGTTGGTCTCT
Source organism: Colletotrichum sojae (assembly GCA_014235955.1). NCBI lineage: Eukaryota > Fungi > Ascomycota > Sordariomycetes > Glomerellales > Glomerellaceae > Colletotrichum > Colletotrichum sojae. Next base: position 36,157 of record WIGN01000317.1, on the reverse strand, counting down.
ACCTCAACGACCGCGTCGGACGCCGGTATGTTTTCTTCCTATCCACGAACATGAGATCGTACTGATGCGAATGCCTCTAGACCCCTCCTGATGATCGGCGCCGTCTGGCAGTTCGCCGCCATCGTGACGATGGGCTCCCTCGGCACCGTCCCCGACCCCTCCTTCGCCGTCAAGACCAGCATCGTCGCCATGCTGACCGTCTTCGCCGCCGGCTACGTCTTCGCCTGGGCCCCGCTCAACTACGTCGTCACGACCGAGATCCCTGCCCTCCGCCTCCGCGACGCGTCCCAGCGCACCGCGTCCATGGTCAACGTGCTCGCCAACTTCCTCGTCAACTTCAGCATCCCGCACCTGCTCTACAAGCCCGGCGCCGGGTTGGGGTCCAAGGTGGGCTTCATCTTCGCCGGCATCTTGGTCTTTGCGATGGTGTTCACGTGGTTCTGCATCCCCGAGTGCAAGGGCAAGTCGCTCGAGCAGATCGACCGCATGTTCAACGAGGGCGTGCCGCTGCGTAAGTTTGGAAACTACAAGCCCGAGGACATGTTCCAGGCGTCTATCGAGGACGGGGAGAAGGCTGCCGTGGTCGTCACGGCGCGGCACGAGGAGAAGGCGTGAACGTTCTAGGTCTGCTGTTTGTACCGATACTTTTGGCCATGCATAAGAATAGCAAGCGAATGAATCGTTTGATTTACTGTGACTGGGGCTCTGGGCAGTCATTGCTGATTGCGACTGTGTTGGTGCCGACTCATGTCCCTTGCCTGCCTCTTTTGACCTGCGGGCGTCTGATGAACCTTAGCGCCTCTGTTTCTCTCGGATACCATCCGACATGAGATCCCAACATGTTGGTGAGGTCGATGGCCCGCGGTCCGTTGTGATGTGGCTGCGGACACTGCATGTGTGCAGTGTTTCGATTGACCCCTGACAATATTCGGGAAGTCCTCCGCGATTGGATCCGACCGGCAAGGGGGCGGCCTACGTCACCGGTTTACGGCCGAACCCGAGAGCTGGCGGTTACCGTCGCTCTCCATTGCCCGACATGCGGGCCGGCCTCGAAGAGGCCAGGATGGTGCAGTTCAGCCCGTTTCGCAACCATCCCCACGGGTCCATTGCGTAGATAAGCGTGCGGTAAGAACGTATGACCAGTCAACTTGATCCGCCAATAACGTGAATTGTAGCGATCTCAAACGCCTCCTGCACGCCATTGGGAGTCTGAAGAGCGGCCATTATTGCTATTTATGTGTGGTAACTACCAATGGCACTGATCCAAGATAGGTAATGGGGTTGGCTTCTTTTCCTTTTCCATGATGTCAACACCATCAGTCGCCGATTATGCCCCTGGCACATTGAGGCGTATCTACGGTGCTGAGGCGCAGCATGGGACTAGCGTTGCAGGACTACATAGTCGAGGCGTCAACTTCGAGGCCTGCTTGAGTTTCCTGTGGGCGCTTAAAGAACTGATTATGTCGACGTCCTTGTGGACAATCGGCCTGATACAGCAAAACTTGCTATTAAGCATAGGCCTCGCTCCCAATGAGAGGTTTGTAGAGCGGATCGCAATCTTTTCCGGCTCTAGGTGTAAGGAGCTCATCTCTCACACTTCTTTTCATCTTTTCGTTCTCATTGAGTCCTTCTGCTGTAGTCTGGTATCTGTTCGTTGCGGAGTTGTCTTGTCTTCTTTCCCTTCTAACATCCTCAATATCACGACGCCTCATTCATCACCTACATTCTCAGGTAGGCATCTGAATTATAGAAGCGGTGGATACCGACTCGTCCTCCATGAACGACTCATCCTACGTGAGCGACGCATGCTCCGTAAGCGACTCGTCCTCCGTGAGCGGTGACATCTCCACACCAAATTCTCCGTCCGACAACTCTGAGGGTGAATGGGAGTCCGTCCTGTCCACTACCGATGCGCGTGCTTCAAAGGAGGCAATCCCAGAGAACCCTTTCGACATGAAGAGCAGCAGAGCTCTTCCGGATGCCATGGACGAACTCCAGTCATGCGGGGGGAGCCAGGAGCTCGCCACCCCCGAAGTAAGAACTTACTCGGCGAGCAAGGGTCCTTAGACACGTCAAGTTGAGTTCTAACCACATTCGACGTCCCAGATCGTCGTCTTCGGCTGCCAGTCGGCCGGAAAGTCGTCGCTACTCCGGACATTGACAGACATACCCTTCCCCGTGGGTAGGGACTGCTGCACCCGCTTTCCAACGCGCATCGTCTCGCGCCAGACCGCCCCGGGAACCTTCAATGCCGTGAAAATCACCATCACCGCGCCCGAGATGGCCGACAACGTTTTCAACTACCCGCCAGACAGTTCGTGGAAGAGCTACAAGTACGAGAGTGACGACCTCGACACCCAGGAGTTTGAACGAATCACGCAAGAGGTAATGTTGCTTTTGCCCGCCTGACACCTTTGAGACTAGGCATATTTCGACGTCACTTGGGCTGACACTCTCCCGCCCAAAGATCTCGGCCAAGTATATGAAAATCAGGAAAGGGAAGGGCATCAAGAAGAAGAACTTCGCGTCGCAGGTCCTTCGTATCGAGATCTCCGGGCCAACCCGCGCGCATTTCAGCATCCTAGACTTGCCGGGGACCATGTCGGTGCCACACAACGCGAGCGAGAAAGAGGTGCATGGTGTCGCGCGGTTGGTGGAGTACTACACGACCCTGCCCTCGAACATTATACTGAAAGTGACCTTTTGCCTTCTCATATATATCCATTCTTATCGGCGGGTTAACTCGGAATAGCTGCGTGGCTGCAGCTAGCACGGATCTATCGAATGAGAGGATACTCGCGAGAGCTTCGGCTTTCGTGTTCACCAAATGTGACCGCGTGGCAGACCCTTCTTTGGTACGACGAACATGCATCCATTGGGCAACTTTTGTCAAAAAGCCGAACTGACCAACAAGACAGGCCTTCGAGATCGCAACCGGCGCCAAGAAGCACCCGAACAGCCCCATTCTTGTCGGCTGGTTCGTCGTCCGGAACCGCGATGAGACGGACGGAGACGACTTCGATCTCGGCGAGGCCGAGCGGAAGCTCTTCTCCGAGACCCCCTGGACCAAGATCCCGAAAGAGCGCAGGGGTTCGGACATGCTGCGCCGGCACCTTGCCGACCTGCTCTCCGGAAAAGTCCAAGAGAACTTCACGGGCGTCCAGGCGACCATTCTGGAGCTTCTGAGAGACGCCCGGCGGTCGCGCCGATGCTTCGCGGAGCCCCGGCCGACCCACGCCCTCCGGCTACATTATATCCGGGATGTCGTCGAGTGGTACGCCGTCGCCGCGGGCAAGGTCCTTGCGAGCCCTGGATCCCTCAATGGCGTCCAGCAGACCAGGGCCAAGGTTCACAACGCCAATAAGAGCTTCACTGAGGCCATGATACGTAGCGGCCACGCGCTGGACTTCCAGGACGTCGACGTCGACGTCGAAAAGAACTTTGCTGAGGCCCTGCGCGTCTGCTACCCACACTTCGCTCCGAAGAAGGACCAGGTCGGTGCCGGCAAGGCCAATCCGGTGCCGCCTGTCAAGCATACAAACGGCTCGACGCCATCCAAGAAGTCGACAATTTTTGGACCCGGGTCCTTGATCATCAAGATCACATTCGAGCTACCCGTCTGGCAGAGCACGGAGCTCCCGGGTCTGGTCAATGCCGAGTTCATCCGCCACCTCTTCCAGCTGTTGGCAGCGCCGTGGCAGAATTTAGCCCAGTCTCATATCAATGCCGTTTCGGCCCAGATCGTGGCTGCCTTCGAGAGTCTCCTCAACGACGCCTGCTGCCCTTTTTACGGCTCGGAAGTCATCGTCAACGAGCTCACAGCGGTGCTCAGCCGGTTCCAAACCAAGGCCAAGGAGAGGGCCATGTCGGAGCTCGAGGAGTACTGCCGCCGTCAGAGAGAGGCCCACCTGCAGACTACGGACCCGCGGTTCGATCAGATGCTACAGAAGTGGCGGACCAGCCGCCTACTAAGATCCCTCGTCACAGTCCCGGTTTATGGGGAGTCAGGGTTGGACCCTGTTTCCCACGCCGAGTTGGTCTTCAAGACCATGCATCATTCCGTGGAGGACAACATGATCTACGATATTCATGACATTGTCAGGGTATACTACGAGGTAAGCACATGTTCAGGCCGGTTGAGCACAGTTGCAGCAATGGATATTCACTAAACTTCTCGACTTTTGAAAGTTGGCTCGCGAAGGTTTCATCAGATACGTCACGAGACATATCATCGAACATTTCGTAACTTGCGAAGACGGACCTCTGAAGGCTCTCTCTACCGACTGGGTCTCCAGTCTCACGAAGGAAGAAGTGGAGAAGCTGGGGGGAGAGGACGAGGACACGATAAGCAAGCGTGCCCACTTCGACGATCTTATAGAGAAGTATAAACGGGCGGGGTTGATTGCCGTCAGAGCTAGGGAGCAGTCGCTGAAGTCAGAGGGTTGATCAGTAGGCCATATCGGAAGAGGCTTCGGAAGAGGGTAATGTTTTGCAAAAAATGAGGACTTGTGGACCACTTGAACATAGCAATTGGCAGCATCAAATAGCAGAAGATACATAATTCATCCGCAGCATCAAGGCCATCCCACATTTGCATACAAACCTCCCATCAGGACCCATCACACCAACACAACAGCTGTTCAAACCCGCACCTCAACCTCAATAACACAATGCGCAGCCCCCTCCCTCTCCCAAACCTTTACAACCCTCATCCCAACCGACCCCAGCAACCTCCTCCAATCCTCCTCGGACCGCTCCCTCCCAGCCACGAGCGCCATCATCTGGATATCAAACGCCGCAGCCTGCGGTCTCGCAGGGCCCAGGACGTCAACGTGGTCATGGATAAGCAACCTGCTGTACCCAGGCGTCATGGCGCCCTTCTGCATCTCCAGGATCCTGCGCGCCTGCTCGTCGGGCCAGTCGTGCAGTACGGAGTGCATGAGATACGCGCGGGCACCTTTCCAACCTTCAAGTCAGCAACCCCCTTGTCAAGAATTGGATGAAATCAAAAGACACACCTTTGATCGGCTGCGGCGTGAAGAAATCATATCCAACACGTCCCACTCCCCCAGGGACATCCGCCATCTCGACAGCCTCTTCCACATCCTCCAGCCAAACCCGTCCCTCCATCCAAGGAACCACCTCACAGAATCTCCGTACATCATGCCCCGTCCCGCCGCCAACGTCAACCAACACCGGCCCCTCCCTAGCACCTTTCACCAACTCCGCAGCTGGATACATCTCAGTCCACGAGGGCTGCTGCAGAGCAATGCTCTCCTGCACCTTGTTGAACTCGTCTTGTTTGGCGGGGTGCGCGCGGTAATACGACCACAGGTCGCCCTCCCAGGCGTGCGCGTGCTGGAACGCTGTTCGTCTTGGATCTTGTGGGTTTGCGTAGTTTGTCGAGGCGAGGAAGGAGGGGAGGGAGACGTAGGTGGGCAGGATCAGATCGTAGCTTTCCGTTTTCTATCAGCCCATCGTTTTCGTAAAGTCGAGATGGGGGATGGATAGAGGGGGACTTACTACGTGTAAAACAGCCCGTGGAACGCCGGCGCAGTAAGCGCGATGCCAAACTGCGTGGGCTTGAACTTCCCCACGCCAACCTCCTCGACGAGGTGATTCGCAGCCATGAGACGCAGCAACCGATCTACACAACACACAAGTCAACCACGGCCATCACTATCATAATCATACTCAGAAGAAACTCACAAAGCAGCGCAGGATCACATCTCCCCCCGACGAGATCCGCAGCCTGCTCGCTCGTCAAAGCCCCGTTGCCCTGCGCCAGCCACGCCTCGAACAGCTTCAAGTCCAAGGCGGTCTTAATGGCAGCGCCCAGCGCCGGCTACGTCGTGATTTCAGACAAGTCAGTCGACCTCTTCGAGAGGTTTTACGTTCTGGGTGAGATGAACAGCACGAAATACCTGAGTCATGTTGAGCCTGACGGCCGTGTCCCACGGCGACTCGATCCGGGCGAGCAGAGCCTGCGCAGCTAGCAGGGCTTGCATCCGCTCGCCTTCATTTTCAAATGAGCTTGCGTTGATGTCCTTGACGTTTTCGAGGAACGAGGTGAGGGTAGTTCCTCCTCCTGCCGGCTCTCCGTCTGCAATCCCGTTCTGTTCTGAAGTCATCGGGGCGGGATAGTATTTGCGTTGAGTGGATCAAAACTGATGACGGCAACCTGGGGAGAGGAGTTACCAGTACAGTGCTCTCGATGTCTGTATTAAAGAATTACTTTGCAGTTCGAATGGACTTCTGCTCTAACGTAGATCAAACAGCGCGTGGGCAGGGTCTTTATCCGCGTGCTAGCCGGCCGCAAGGATCAGGCTACGTGGTGGTGGATGCTCCGTCAGGCCACCATCGACCTTGTTAGTGCTTGGCAGAGTCAGGAATCAGAGTGCGGTTCATGCACGTAATCAGATTCCGTGGATCACCAGCGGCGTTGCAACGGAGCGTGCTTGGTTTGGGGACTTTGGATGTCGGGAAAATGCAGGAAAAAAGACTTGGGTATATTGCAAACTCAGTAAAACTTTGGGAGGGATGCCCGGTAGCCACTACTGCTCCTTAGCATCTCCAGGTAATGTCCACGCAAATCATGCATGCCTCTGCGTGCAATCAATCGCCTCTCAACGGGTATCAAACTCGACTGGCTAGCGCCTTGAGGTATTCCTATTCCAGAACACCGACGGCAATTCCTTTTCCACGTCACCCCTCAGCGTCAGATTCGTCGACGCGACGACGCTTGCAGGATTGGGGTGGTAGACCATGTTCGGCCAGGTCGCGGTGCTCGTCCTGAAGCGGGTCCATCGAGGAGGACCGGTAGAACTTGGGGTCCACGAATTTCGGCGTTCCTTCCTCCATGTCGGCATCCTCGAGGTCCAGTCCGGCATTCTTGAGATCTTCCACAGACTCAGCATCGATGTCCGGAACTACGCTTGTTCGTTAGTAGTGACACCAAACACAACAGGGTGAGTTGCAACTCACGTCCAGTGAAAGCCAGTTGATAATCGTTGGAAAGCAGCCATCGATTGAGGTAGCGCAGAACAACGCCCACAGCCTTGGTCATGTCGCACTTTATGTGAAGCAGATGGCTCATCAGGGCTTGAGTTACCATTTGGCCGACAAACCGCGCGGAGGCGTGGTCTGGGATAGCTCTCGCGAGAGCTAGGATCTGGACACCGGGAGTGATCGACTCTGCAACGGTATCCAAGCTTGCGTCGCCGTAGGACGAAATCTTGTCCTTACAGGTAATGACGCCCCCGTCAATGTAGGCCTGGAATTGGCGCCGCAGCATGTCGTATCTGCGGGGTGCTGTGGGCAGAGTCAACCTGATGATGACGCCGCATCGGTCTCGAAAGCTTTTGTCAAGCTTGTCGCCCATGGTGGAGGTGCAGATGACCAAGACGTTGGGGATCCGGCTCAGCATATCAAGACCGGCGAGGCAGAAATTGGTCGTTCTGATCTGGGGAACGGAGCTGTCGCCTTCTTCGCGAGTGCGAGGCCAGGCAATGCTCTCGACGTCGTCGATGACAACGATGCGGAAGACAGTTGGCTCTGCGGTAGCTAGCTTCGCGAGTTTCTTGAAATCGAAAAGCTGAGCGGCGTTCCTATCGTGCAGCATCGTCTGCTCGTATTTCTGAGAGAGGCTGATGGCGATCTTCTGTGCAAGAGCCTGGGCGAGGATCGACTTGCCAGAACCGGCAGAGCCAAGGAGGAGGATGGCGGAAGCGCCTGGGCTCGGAATGTACCGCTGCTTAATGCGGTTTGTCATCTCCGCTATAGATTATCAGCAGCGTCCGAGGGAGCCATCATGTCAACTCACCGTAGTTCATGACCCATCTCGAGAGCTGGGATCGCACAGCTGCCTCCAGGTCCAAGCTGCACGGTGGTCAGATTCAACAGCTAGGGGATGGGGTGTTAACGATAGTTGTATAATGGGCCAGGTGGCTAGGAGGGGCGAGGGGGCGGAGGTCTCGTACAATTCCCACAGGCCATCAAGCTTTGTGTGTGGCAGCACCGTGATCATCTGATTTTCGTCGTTTATCGGAGTCTCGGTGCTGAGGCTGTAGAAGTTGATCTTAATGGCGACGTCCCGAGCGGCGACGACTCGAGTAGCAGGATCGAGGCCCTGGAACTCGACGACGCGAAGCGAGTGGAACAAGTCGCGGGGAACATCTTTGTAGACTTGAGAGTCGGTCAGGAAACAGGCACGAGGCAAGGTGAGTGGGCAGGGCAGGCTTACGGACGGTGTCCTTCAGCAGGTCAGATTCGAGGGAGATGACGGTGTCGTCGTTGAGCTTTTCGGGGCCCAGCTCCCGCTTGAGCAGCTCGAGAATCTGCGTATTATTAGTTGGTGAGCGATGAGGCCTTCAAAGGAGACGGCGAACCTGCTTGCAGCCCTTGTCGTTGTGGGCGACCTGTGTGCGATGTCGGGTATCAGTGAGCATGATCGACAGCGGCTAGGTGCGGCTGGGCCGGGATGATTATCGCGGGGCACTCACGTCGTTGTTTTTGAAACGCGCCTCGACAAAGGCGATGCCCTTCTTTGGCTTGGAGACCACGACGAAGTCGTCCGCGGTGCGACTCAACGTGACTTCCGCCTCCGAGTCCATGGCGGTTTATTTCAAAGGTAGGACGATGTTGATAATACCTTTAGGCGGACGAGCAGACGAAAAACAACGGCGACGATGACGATGCGATGGCGGGGAAATTTCCGTCGTCAATTGATTAAGGACCGGGGAGTTTTTTCCTTGTGGGCTTCTGTGGGAGGGGTGGGGGGCCGGGGGAAGGTCCAGCCACGACCCAAGCCCCAGCACACCGGTAACAATGAAGCGGAAGGAGCCGAGGGGGGGCAGGGGAAGGAAGGACCTTAAGAGGGATATCACGATAAAGGGAAGGAACGACAGGAGTTCCTGCATGGGAAAGCAATGGGGGTAGAATGGGAAGGACAGGAGCAGGAGCAGGAGGTGGCGGCTGTGGAATAATACATGATAATTATTGCATCCTCCCTCTAGGAGGCAAGAGCTGCCCTGCATGCACCGTGGCACCCAAGCACGTTCCATCGCAACTCCCTGGCGCACCTGCTGGGCTTGGCTGGGCTGGTCTGGTGGAAGCTTCCGAAGGCAGCCAGAGCTGGACGGGCCAATCCCGACGCGGCAGTAACAAAGCTTGCAACTCTGCCCATCTTTGGAGTGCAGGCAGGCACTGTCTAGATCGACCTCGACCGCGCCCGAAGCCAAGACAATGCAGCACGCACATTTCACTAGATGCTCATGAACGCGCATCATATCGGCGGCCGAGGTACATCGGCGTTCGTAGGTAGGTATTTCGAGGCAAACTTCCATCCTCCGCCCCGGGCCGCCTTGCGACACTGTTTCGGCTCGGTGTCACGAACTATAAGCTTGAGACCGTTTTACCCGGCCTCATCTCACCTATCGACACCGGACACCGGATACGTTCCCGGCTGCGATATCTCGACCCAACGACTGTGTCCACTGCCCTCGTGGGGACGGGGCGTTGTGGCAGCTTGAGCCCGGGCCTGCAAACGGCTTCGACAGGCGCCAACCATCAGTGACGGCGCTGCCTTATTTTGCTTTGTCTGCAGACGCCGTGATCTGAGACTTGATACAGACGACGATGCGCTCGCCGGGCGCGAACAATCCACGTCAAGGCGTCGGTTCCCGAGCGGCTCTGAGACATCCAAGCACCGCAATCCCCAACCTCCAGCCAATTCATCAGGAGGAAGCACTAGAGGCGGGCCCGCATCACATGATTTCGTCTGATGATTTGGGCATTCCCCATCTCCAACTCTTTGCCAGATAACAATCTCGGTCCTCAGATGCCGTGGCCAGCCATCTCATTCGTCGTCCCTGGGGCTGCGTTATCTCTCGGTGGCCCTACCCGCGATGCCGTTGACCCTGGCTTCACGAAGCTCAGGCGGGACAAAGGCTAGACGTTCGACAACTCTGTCTGTCCGGTGGCTGATTGGGCTTGCTCACGTTTCTCGTCCCGTTCGATAATATCCAAGCCCCCTAACCCGATACCACGGCCTGCAAGGCCGCCAGCGGGCACGGCAATTGGAACCATGAACTCGGTGCCTGAGTAGATATTTGCCTATGCCAGCGGCCCTGCTCCGGAGCTCCACCTGCCCTCTCGGCGTGGCTCCATCTCCACATCAAACCCCGGCACCGACGCCGAGATGCAGATTTGCTACCGTCCGGATCATGATCGAGCCAGGAAGGTTGCTTCTGCCGGGTCCCCTGCCATGACACTGTGATTGTTCCTATTCGATCCGTTAAATCATGGAAAACATCGAAGTAAATGTTGAAATGCTTCATTTCGATGCCATTCATCGTTCCCGACTGTGAGGTAATGAACAGGTACGTACCTAGCTGCCGATACTCACGGTCGCACTGACACGTGCCATGTGAGCTGGCTGTGGGTCTAGTCCACTTATGTAATCTGCAATGCTCCCCTTTCTGCATCATCAGCCGACGTCACAGACCGTTGAGTGGAGACCTGCCTTCGCCTGCACCTGGAGCTCCAGTCTACAACCTACCCAGCTGCACCACCACTTGACCGACACGTCTTCGCCAACACCGACACACCTTCACCGACTCTGCGCGACGTCGAAAGCTTCCAGTGTATTCGCTCTACCACCCGATTCGAAGCGCAGAGCGCTATGCAGCACGCGAGATGGACGCGCTACCAATGAGCACGAAACTCCTCAACTGCGACACTGAGAAGGACCTGCTGCCATCCGCCCGCGATCTCTACGTCCAGTTGGCTCTGTCCCTGATCCTCGGCGTCTCGGCCTTCATCACATTCTGCGTTCTTCGCCCGCGATGGCCGACTCTGTACGCCGCGCGGAAGCGCCGCCTCCATCCGAAGGTCGGCCTGCCGGCGCTGCCCAACACCTTCCTCGGCTGGATCCCGACCCTGTATCGCGTGACGGAGGAACAGGTCCTCGCCTCGGCAGGCCTGGATGCCTTTGTGGTGAGTTCGTCTGGCCCGTCGCAGAGCCTCCAGTGCTAACTTTCGACATAGTTCCTCTCCTTTTTCAAGATGTCGATTCGCATCATTGCCATCATGACCTTCTTCGCCTACGCCGTACTGTGGCCGATCAATGTCTTTGTCCGAGGAGAAACGGAAACCCCAAAAACCCTGGAGTCTTCCTCGTCCTTTTTCCAAACGTACTCTTACGAATACGCGAACCCCTACGACGACACTTACATACTCAAGGACGACGAGAAGGGGGAGGTTTGGCTAACGTTAGGCCCCGGGTACCTTTGGGCGTACCTGATCTTTGTCTACTTCTTCTCGGGCCTCACCCTCTACATCCTGAACAAGGAAACGTTTCGGGTCATCCATATTCGTCAGGAGTACCTGGGAACGCAGTCGACCATCACGGATAGAACTTTCCGGCTGTCGGGCATCCCTCAAAACATGCGATCGTCGGACAAAATCAAGCATTTGATCGAGAAGCTAGAGATCGGCCAGGTTGAGAGCGTCAACCTCGTCTGTGATTGGAGAGAACTTGACTCGTTGACCGAGCAACGAGCACAGGTTCTAGCGAAGCTGGAGGAGAGCTGGGCTGTGTTTCTGGGGAAGCAGGCTGCCCTTCCCAAGTCGGTGCAGCGCCTGCGGGATCCGAACGCGGAACCCTCCGTGTTGGAGGCCCCAGAGGGAGAGGTTGACGAGGAAGCCGGCGAGAACGGGCGGCTGCTGGGACATGGCGACATCAACCCCGAGTTCGTTGAGGGCCAGCGGCCCAAGGTCAGAATCTGGTACGGCTTCCTCAAGCTTCAAAGCCGCATGGTGGACGCCATCGACTACTACGAGGAGAAACTTCGACGCCTTGACGAGAAGATTTACGAGGCCAGGGACAAGGACTACACTCCGACCGACCAAGCATTTGTGACCATGGACTCCATCGCCGCTGCCCAAATGGCGATTCAAGCCCGGATCGATCCTCGTCCCGGGCAATTCCTCACTAAGCCTGCTCCTTCGCCGTCAGACGTCATGTGGGCCAACACATACGCGCCCCGGGGGGTCCGAAGGCTTCGATCGTGGACCATTTCAATCTTTGTTGCGGCTCTCTCCATTCTCTGGTTGGCAGTTCTGGCTGCCATTGCTGGTCTGCTGAGCGTCTGCAACTTTGAGAAGTGGTTCCCCTCGGTGGTTCAATTCCTGGAAAACTTCCCGACCATCAAGTCGCTGATCGAGACGTCGTTGACGACCCTGTTGGTTTCGTTGCTCAACGTGGCAGTTCCATACCTGTACGACTACTTGTCGTACCAACAAGGCATGGTTTCCAAGGGCGACGTGGAGCTGTCGATCGTTTCCAAGAACTTCTTCTTTACCTTTGTCAACATTTTCGTGGTTTTTAGCGTCTCCAACGCGACCATCAGCCTTTTGACCATCTTCAAGAGATTCCGGGACTCGTGGGGCGACGCGTTCCAGCTGGCCAACCTCATCGGGTCCCGGATCGAGCGGCTGGGCCTCTTCTACACCAACTTCATCATGCTCCAAGGCGTTGGACTTTTCCCCTTCAGGCTCCTGGAGGTTGGCAGCGTGTTTCTGTACCCGATATACCGAATGGGTGTCAAGACGCCGAGAGACTTTGCCGAGATCATGCAGCCTCCGGTTTTCAGCTACGGCTTCTACCTGCCAACGGCGCTGCTGGTCTTCATGCTCTGCCAGATCTACAGCGTGCTGCCCAACGGGTATCAAACCCAGACGGTGGGGCTGATTTACTTCGTCTTCGGCTATTTCACGTACAAGTACCAGCTACTGTACGCCATGGACCAGCCACAGCACGCCACAGGAGGCGCGTGGAGGATCATCGCGTACCGCGTCATTCTCGGGCTCACGGTGGCCCAGGTGATCCTGTCGAGCGTCATGGCCCTGGAGAAGGGCTTCTTGCAGTCGGTGTTAGTACTGCCACTCATCGTCTTCACGATCTGGTACAGCTTCTACTTTGCGCGGCGGTTCGAGCCTCTGACGCGCTACATTTCGCTGCGGAGCATCCGAGTCGAGTTCGACGCCGACGATGCCGCCGTTCTCGACGAGGACTTTGAGGGACCGAGGCCGTCGCGGGGCCTGCTCAGACGCGGAAGCACGATTGACGAGGACAAGGAGAAAGGCATGAAGTTTGTGAACCCAAGCCTGATATCGCGGTATGTGACCTGGACTGGCGGCAACAAGAATCTGTGACTAACACTCGATAGCCTCGACCGACCGTGGATCTACCAAGACCCTCCTCCGGTATCCGATTCGGACGACGAAGAGAGCGGGCTGGATACGGAGAGGCCGAACGCGCCGGCGAACACAGCGTCGGCTGCATCGGACAGCTCGATGAGCCTCGGCGACACGCACATTTGGAGGCAACAGGCCGAGAGCAACAACAAGTGAAGACACGGCCGTTTCGGCCGTTTCGGGCCGTCTGGTGCAGCTGTGTAAATAGCACACGGGTTTATATGGGATGGGTGTAATGACGGAGCAATGGTGGGTAGCGGGAATAACAGAACTATACCACTTGGGAGTTTGGGGGCGGCTTGAACTGATGGGACGACGAAAACTAGGCGTAACGAGACGTAATGAATAGGATCAGGATATCTGCTCGATCAGTCACCGGCATGGGATCTTGTCACGTACAGGGCGAATCCTCGTCTGCAGGGCACCGTAGCCTGCAGGCATCTTGAGACTGAGACCCAGCTGGACCCTGGTCATTGTAATGACGAGGCATTTACTGGGGCTTCCCCTGAAAATCCGGCCCTGGAGCCTGCCGCCCGGGCGCTGACAGGTGCAGGTTAGGACCCGTTTCGGTTAGTGGGCGGCGGGCTACACTGTACCAGAGCTCCAAGTCTAGGCGTGGGGCTGGATGGCGGGGTAGCTCTTGGATCAGGCCACTGTGCTGCACGCTGCACGCTGTAGGACAAGCTTAAAACTGCGGCAGGCCCGGCTGGGGCAGCACCACGTCATCCACCAAAAGTTTCGGTTGCCCAGCGCTGGAAGCATCACCGACTTGGAGGGAAGGAGAGCAGGCGGTCGCTGCTGCACGCAGCTGTCGCGGCCAAGCCTGCCAGGCAGGCTCCTTCCTTTGGGGAGCACGAGAAGCTGGAATCCAATCTGGAAGGAGGGGGGGGGGGAGGTGGGAAGGAGACTTGGCTGTGGCACCTTCCTCAAATCTCCTCGACCGCTTCTTCCAAGTTGTTCCTCTTTCGCCTTCTTCTTTTTGTCTCTTCCATTTTGCCTCTACTTGTCCCTCCTCCATCATCTTTTATTCCTCAACGTCTTCATCTTGCACCTCAACTGCATCCGCTTGCCATCAATTACCACTGCATCATCGTCTAGAACTCTTTCGCCTTTCTCAATACCCTACCGAACCGCCGCCATGAAGCTCGCCGTCTTCAGCGCCAAGGCGTACGACAAGAAATACCTCAGCGCCGCGTACGAGGCCAAGAAGGACGAATTCGCCCAGCACACCGCGAGCCGCGCCGGCGCCTCCGACCTCGAGGTCATCTACCACGACTTCTCCCTCTCCCCCGAGACCGTGTCCCTCGTCAAGGACGTGGACGCCGTCTGCGTCTTCGTCAACGACTCCCTCACCTCCGACGTGCTCCACGAGCTCCACAAGACGGGCGTCAAGGCCGTGCTGCTGCGCTGCGCGGGCTTCAACAACGTCGACCTCAAGGCGGCTGAGAAGCTCGGCATCTTCGTCGCCAACGTCCCCTCGTACTCCCCCGAGGCCGTCGCGGAGTTCGCCGTCTCGCTGCTGCAGACGCTCAACCGCCGCACCCACCGCGCCTACAACCGCACCCGCGAGGGCAACTTCAACCTCGATGGCCTGCTGGGCAAGACGGTCCACGGCAAGACGGTCGGCGTCATCGGCACCGGACGCATCGGTGTGTCTATGGCCCGCATCATGAAGGGTTTCGGCTGCACCGTGTACGCCTTCGACCCCTACGAGTCGGACGCATTCAAGGAGATTGGCGAGTACCTGCCCCTCGAGGAGCTGCTGCCCAAGTGCGACTTCGTCAGCCTGCACTGCCCGCTGATGGACAAGACGAAGCACATCATCAACGAGAAGACGCTGAAGCTGATGAAGCCCGGCTCCATGCTCGTCAACACGTCGCGCGGCGGCCTGATCGACACCAAGGCCGTCACCCGGTCCCTCAAGAGTAAGCACCTTGGCGGCCTGGCGCTGGACGTGTACGAGGGCGAGGGCGACCTCTTCTACAACGACCACTCGGGCCACATCATCGACGACGACGTCCTCACCCGCCTGATGACATTTCCGAACGTGCTCATCTGCGGCCACCAAGGCTTCTTCACCGAGGAGGCCCTGCAGGAGATTTCCGAGTGCACCTTCCGCAACCTCGGGGACTTTATCCTCGGCCGCAAGTGCCAGAACTCGCTCGTCCGTGAGGAGTTTGCCATGGCCCGCCGCGAGTCGCTGCCGGTGCGCATCGTCTAGGCTGGTGGATATGCGGTCGGTCGGTGGACGTATGTATGTCCCACCGATTCCTAGGATCAACATGTAGGTATGGATTACGACTTTACGAATAGACGATTCCTAGATTCCCATTATCAGCTATGCTTTCCTTGGGTGACTACTGCACGCTACTTACGGGGCCCGCAGAATTGTGATGTCAAGTTTATTCAAGATTATCCAAGGTACGGCCCCGCCGTTGTCTATATGTTGTATCCATGATCTAATTACCATCCAACCCAGCTTCGTCCCTCCAACGCCGATATTACGCCGAATGAGAAAAGAACGACCATGGAATTGGGAACCGATGGTTCCAGTGCAACTTCGATGGCAGCTGCGAGATGTTGCATCACTGCAAGCGAATCGTGCTCCAGAAGCCACTGCAATCTCCTTTACGCCTCAAAGGTACGCGTGGGCTGCAGCGCGTTCCTCTGCGGCTTGGCCTTCTCCACATCCGACCCGGAACCCGAAGTCTCCTCCTCGCCGCCCGAGTACGCATACTTGCTCCGCTCCCTGATCTTCGCGCCGTACGTCCAGAACAGGAACGGGATGCCGCAGCAAGCCAGCCCAATGAAAGCGAGAAGCGTGGACGCCCACTGGTCGCCGAGACGGTCGTACATCTGCTCCGTGAAGAGCACCACACCCGCGCCCCAGAAGGACCGGATGCAGGTTTTCGCGGCGAGGGCCGAGGCCGCCTGGTGCTGGTACGAGTCGACGAGGTAGTTGTTGGCCGAGTTGTAGAGGAAGATGAAGCCGAAGCCGACCGGGAAGCCGCCGAAGGCCGGACCGGCCCAGTGGAGATTGGGGTAGGACGTCCAGGCGAAGATGAAGAGGCCGATGGGGATGAACCAGCACGACAGCATCATCGGGATCAGGCGGGCTTCTGCGGGGGGGTTGCCGGAGTGCTTGCGGACCAGGGTTAGGTAGTGCTTGTTCACCCAGGGGGAGCACGCCGCGGAGCAGAGCACGCCGACCGCCAGGGGCAGGAACATGAGCCCCGTGGTGGAGGCGGAGTACCCCTTTCGCTTCTGGTAGATGATGGGGAAGGCGACGAAGAACATGTACAGCAGCCCGTAGAGGACAGACATGTACACCGAGATCAGGAAGACGATGAGCTCCCGAAACAAAAGCTGGAAGGGGCGGATTAGGAATATGCCCAAGCGCTCCGTGAAGGGGCGCATGTCGATGTCCTGCTCCGTCACGTGGGAGCTATCGCCGGTGGACTTTCGAAGGGAGGCGGCGCGGCGGGCGAGGATCGTGGGCGCGTAGGTCTCGGGGACGGTGAAGGTTATGAGGACCCAGACGACGAAGGAGAGGATCAGCTGGATCCAGTAGAGCCAGCGCCAGCCGAGGGCGTCGGAGAGGAAGCCGCCTACGAGGGGGCCGACTGTGCTGCCGTTAGCGGGAAGAATGGGAAGAGGGGACGGGAAGAAGGGAACGTACTGGCTGGACCGATGAAGGGAGCGGCGGAGAAGGCGGCCATCGGAACGCCGCGCTCCTCGTTCCGCCAGAGGTCGGCCAACGTGCCGCCGACGAGGGTCATTGGCGCGGAGAAGGCAACTCCGTCGATTGCGCGGCACACGAGGAGAGTAGCGAGGTTCTTCGCGACTGCGCAGGGAATAATAAAAACCACGGCCACGAGCAAGGTAGACCCGTAGATTACTCTCCGCCCGTAGACCTCGGAAAGAGGAGCAAAGGCCATCGGTCCCACGCCGAACCCAATGACAAAAACGGAGATGCTGACCAGCGCCGCCTCCTCAGAGACGTGGAACTCGCGAGCTACGCCGGCGATGTCGGCCGTGATGACGGAGGAGCAGAAGGCCACGGCGAAGCAGGTCAGTGCTACGACCATTGTGATGTACCATTTGTAGGCCTTGGACCAGTTCTTCGGGTTGGAGGGGTCGTTGGTCGCAAAGGTTACTAGTTTGTAGTTGGACGCGAGTCCTTCTGGTGTGGTTGAGGCGGGACCGGGGATCGCGCCCGTCGAGGTCTCGACTGTGTACTCGTCTAGGTTTGCTGCTGGGGAGAGGGTGCGGTAGGGGAGGTTTACGTCTAGCGCGGGATCGATTGTTTCTTTTGTTGTTACTGGGTGGAGGATGTTTGAGGCTGCTGAGGAGCGGCGGGCGTGATGGGTTGGTGAGGATGGCGGCATCGTCGTTGAGGAGTTGTGGCCGTGGGAGGGGGTTATGGAGGCGTATTGCGGGGAGGTAGAGGAGGAGGAGCCTGGGAGGGTTTCGGAGGATGATCGTGATGGATTTTCCATCTTGGCTGTCTGGCTCTGAAGCCGAAGGAGAGGAATCTACTAGGGGTGGGTATCACGAGAAACGAGAGAGTGACGCGGATCGAATGGGAAAGACCCGGGACTGAGGTGTGGTAGAGCTCGAGTGGTAGGAGAAGGGGGGCCGTGAGGAGGGGAGGTTCCGTCGGCTTGTATTTATATTCCTGACAACCTGAGTCACTTCCCTTTTTCTATGGAATCGATTACAAGTCTTGCAGGGCCTGGGATCCGGTCGCAATTCGGCCTGTCACTAGGGAAAGCCACCGGTGCGGCATTCGGGGGTACCGCGTGGGTGGGTCTCCACCGGGAGGACCCGCTTTTCCCGTCCGAGGCGTTCCAGTCTTTTTCGTCCAGCGTCTTTTCCCGTTCGTCCGCACGAGGGGCGTGTGTTTGCAGGAAAGCTGTTTTCTTACTGTTGAGGGTAGGATATTACTCAGTGGCATACCTTTGGTTTCGGTATGCACGCTGTAGGTAAGATAATCACGGCGGCGAGTCGGTGGAGAAGTGCTGGGATTCCGCGCGATGCGTACCGGGTACGAACGTGTCGGCCACGTTTTGACGCGAACGCCGGGGGTTGTTTGTCTTTGTTTTTGGACGTGTAGAAGCCCTACCGTTGATGTAACCGAGCTACTCCGGGGTCGGAAAGGCCTAGTCTGGCCTCAAAGTCCTCCCTCTAGGTATCCTGAGAAAGCTTCATCACCGGTTGGGCCCAATCGTATCGCTTCCTCAAGCCCTGGCACATGCATCTTTGACGAGCCAGCTTCGCATCTTCATGGGCAGCCATGATTCATCATTGGATAGATTGAATCAGTTCCGCGGTTATGTGACCGGCTTGGCGAGTTCTTTTTTTCGTGATGGATGGCGGCGTGCGGCTCTGTCACGGCAATAAGAACGAGGCAAAGGAGTGCGGAAGGGAAGCAAGCCAACGCGGGTCTGGGAATAAGAGGGAATGTTTACGGGGGGCCTTGGCGAGCTTGATCCAGGGCTGAGAGGGACAGGGGGGAGAAATCTCGGGATGAGCTCGGGGTGTCGTCATTCTTTGGGTCTCTCGTCGCACAGCTATTTTCTTGCCTTTGTCCAAATAAAATCTTTTTTTTTCGACTTCTCCCCCCGGCCCCCGTTCCAGAACTCCTTCGTTCCAACTCTAATCTGGTTTTTGGTTTGATGCTACAAGTCGCGTCTGGATGTTGCTGGCTTCGTCGGTTGGGAGAGACTGAGGCCGCCCCCTTTCGTCCGGGACGCACGCGCGCCGCTGTGTTCGGGGATCCACAGCGGAGACATGGACGGAGGTCTGGATCCACTTCGCCGGCCGTGGAAACCCGCCACGAGCTCAGGAGACGAACCATCAACCCCATTTGGCTCTCATAGCAGGTCATCAATGCTGGCTGGTCTAGGTTGATAGAATATCTCAAATTTTGAGGGTTTGCGGTATTACTGAGCAGGAGACAAACGTCGCCCCCGTGTGTGCGTGCGTGGCGCCTTGGAGAAAAAACGCCAGAGACGCCGGCGTGAATAAGACCGCACCACATTTCGCCAAGTGGGGTCCAGTGCGGAATGAAAAGCTTTTTTCAAGGATTCTGTCTTCCCGTTAGCTGCTGGGGCTTGGATTGCGGCTGCAGTTTGTGCTTATTCCCGGCGAACCAAGTGGGGATGTATTCCGTCGTCGTTATCAGCGAGGTTTCGGTGCACCAACTCGGTGTTTGGGCGCACTACAGCAATGGGGGAGTTAATACCCACATCGCTCATGCCCTCAGTTCGAGAGAGAGAGGTTAATAAGAGGATCAGAGGGGGTGTTTGAGGCCTGCCCACGAAGTTTCTCCCGCGTCATTCCGATATCGCCGGGTCGTGGTCGGGATGCAACAACGCAGGTGGATCTCTGTCATACTCTGACGGCCTGTCAAGACCGCTGATGACAGAGCATCTTACGATAATTCGGGGGGTTCTGACGGATGCACCCTGCGAGATGAGCCAAGATGCCGGGAGCTGGTCGAGATGGAATGCCTCGAGGGGTGTGGTTCCAGCGGGAGACGCGCCGCGGATGTGAGTGGAGGGCGCGGGATGCCAGCTTCCAGTGCGATTGATGCCCAAAGACCCGAATATCGATCGCCCAAGCACCCCTTCAAGCCTTGTAGTGGAGTATCTAACCGCGTCTTGGACAGAAAAGTCGGGCCTCGCGACTCGTCCTCCCGCGTTTGCGACCCTTGTGGTTGGCGACCGTGACGTCTCCTCCGACGACCGACGTCTGTATCGGGATGGCGGAGGGCTTATCTTCTGGCGATGCCCAGACTTTGTGTCGCGGGGGGAAGGATTTCTTGGCGTATTTGGACGTTGATTGCCAAGGCTCGTGTGCTCGCTCTCCGCTGGCGCCGATCTTGAAGTGCCATCTCGCAGTGCCTTGGTGCTGTTGCGGCGTTGCCCGGGGGTGCACGCCATTGGCGGCTTTGAGCGCTGCAAGCTGAAAGCGAGGATTGCGATTTTTAGGTTCGTTTTCATCTTAGAAGACAGAGATGCGATGGTTCGCTCGAGGTTAATTGAACGCTGGAAGAATCAGCAGAGTTTCCCGGGACATCGGCGCGGAGCTCGGGACCCCACACATGTCGAACTCGGAGCAGGCCCGGGAAACAACGGGCTTGGGAGAGAAGGAATTCTTGTCGGTCGATCTGCTTTCACGTCCACGGCGAAGCCTGTGTCGGGGCAGAGTGGTTTGTGCCGCCTGAGGTCATTGATATAACGACCCTGGCGGGCAAAAGCAAACAAGCTCACACTCACCCGAAATAATCATCAACCATCTCAATCGCGAGGAAAAATGAATCACCTGCAAGGGGATAGCAAAAGATGATCAGTGGGAGGCTTGAACTCCCGGCCTTGGCATTACTCAACACGGCGGATGTCGTATTAGTACCACGCTCTAACCAACTGAGCTAACCGACCGTTGTTGAAATAACGGCACAAAAGCTGTCTATGGACCCACACAGACAGACCTGCGGCCCCACCCGCTTCGCCGTGTGCTCGCCCAGTAGCGCACAGAAACATCGAAGGCTTCTCTGTCGATGGGTGATTGGTTTCGTTTCGAATATTTGCCTCTTCTGGAGGCGCAGCTTACCTTTGGCGTACAGGCACCACCTATAAAACTCCGTGATCTAGTGCGTATCTAAGCTCATGTTATTGACCACACTTAAATGGAACGTTGTCAGTACGGATTCAGGACGAGGAAGGATCCTTCCTGTAGACCCAAGATTGAGCAGAATACCAGAAATAGCGTTACATGCCAAGTTCCATCATAGGATTTGTCTCTGCTAGGCGAATACGCCAGGATCGATGGGTAGCGGAGGTGAAGGACGAGGAGAGCAAAAGTCTGACGAGTCTGATCTTTGCTGTCCTCCCGGCTTAACCAGGACGGGTCAATTCAGGAAATTCTGGGAACCCGTATTTGCACTAGGTATCTATTTCTCGAGAACCAACTGATTATGTTAAGACCAGAATATTCTCTATGTGTACGTCTACGATTATTACATGGTTCTTAAGCCACACACAGAAACATCAAAGGCTTCTTTATTGAGCGGTTGATTAAGTCTAGAGGTGTCGGATAACTACTTAGACGAAAGGCCTAGCTTCTACTTTACCTGCAGGGCATCGTTGCTTCTGCTGACCACTGCATAGAAAATGCCATAACATCCTCGTCCTCGCGGATTTAGCACAAAGAATGAACTTTCCGGTAGACCAGGAACAGAGTATAATGCCGGAGATGGTATTACATTCTAGTGTCGTCATTGGCTTGCGTGGGCGAGGCGAATAGGCTTGGGCAGATGGGCGGCAGAGGTGAAGGACGATGATAGTCGCATGAGTATAAGTCTGACGAGTCCGGGAAGAAGGGGAAGAACCACAAGTGGTTCTCCATGAGACGCGACATCGCTCACTACCATACAATCAACGCCAATAATCCGGCATTATACGCGACCGAGTAAGAATCTTCTCCGTGCGCATGATTGTCATTCTAATAGTTGTGTAGGCCAACAAACAGCCTCTAATTTTCCCAGAGTTCGAAACGGTTACTGCATATAATGCCATAACCTTGAGTTCGGACTTGCGGACCGGTTTGAACGTTGGTCTCGCTGCCATCGTCTTGGCTGGATCCAGTTCCTTTGAATTTGTCGTCATCTTTTAGATGCAATGATGGACTTGGAGTTCAACCGTAATGGCCTGGCTGCTTCGCAATTCGAGCATGTTCGGGCCTTCTTGCCCCCCTTGTCGTCCTTCATTCTCTGACGATTCACAGGGGGTTATATAGCCGGCCCCGAAATGCTGAGTCGGGATGCTGGCTCTGACATCAAGGTCCAACCGCGACCTTTACTGATGTCCGGCGCATGTAACTTTCACAGACCGCATTACGGGCCGGTTTGCCATCGACCTCCCAAGCTCACCCACGCTGCCACACCTTACGGATGCGAAAGAGTTTGACAGAGACGGCCGCCTTATTTATAGTCTACTCAGCTGCCAGCCAGCCCAGGCCGATACGCGGAACGAGGTTGAGTCCACCCCGGAAGAATCAGCCGCGGCATCAAATACTGGGAATATCGATACAAGCCTGAAGACGCGTTGGTGTTAGACTGTGCCAGGAGAGAAGTTGAAAGTTCCGCACATCACAAATCCATCTCATTCTATCACCACCCGCTCTACCGTCTATATACCCCATGAATCGTATAATCCTTCTTCGGCCCAGTGACAGTGTACCCAATATTCCACTCCCGCAAATTCACCGCCTTGAACGCAAAGTCGTAGTTGACATTATAATAATCATCAATGCACAAATGTCCCGCCTTGGCCTGCCACCCCTTCTTCCCCCCCTCGGGTGCCGGCAGGAACTCGATCTCGTGGAAGAGGTAGTCGGCCCTCTTCGCGTCGTCCGTCCTCACGAACCACACGCTGATGCAATCCTTCGCCTCGTCGTACCGCCACACGTAGCGCCGCGTCGCTCTAAAGACAAGCCCGTTCGACGCGCGGAACTCGCCGTCCTCGATGTAGAGGTACTCCGTCGCCAGGTCGTCCTCCACCTGCGGAGGTGCGGCGGCGTCCGCGGGGCCGGAGGCGCATTTGAGACCGTCGGAGGTCTTGTCGCGCAGGAGGAATCTTGCCGCGCCGCTGAAGTGCCCGCTCGGGTGGGAGGGTAGTCTGCTCGTGAGGTCGCGCTCGAGGGACCATGTGCCGAGGAGGCTGCGGAAGACGGCGCGCGCGACGAGGCGCGGGGATGTCAGGCCCGCAAGGGCGACGGCGTGGGTCTGCGCTAGGGACTTTTCCGCCTCGGAGCGCGCGGACGGGTCTGCTCCCGGGGAGAGGTAGCGCGCGGGCGTGAGGATGTCCATGGGCCGGTTGTTGTGCGGCAGGGGCGGCGTCGGCGGCACGGGGGACGGGGAGATGGGGATGCCGAGGGCGGAGGAGAACTCCTGCATCAGGTAGGCGTAGTCGCCCATCGGGAACTGCGAGGCGCGGGGGTCGGAGCGGAGGACGATCTGGGAGGCGGAGGCCTTGACGGCGTCGAGCAGGTTCGGGGGCCGGGCCGCGTGGGCGACGGGGGTCCAGAGGGCGGTTAGGAGGCGGGCTTGCATCTCCATCACGCCCCAGTAGGGAGACCGGTAGAAGCCGACGAAGCCGAGGGCCGGGACGGAGGCGCGGGGGAGGGTGCCGTGGAAGGAGAGGTCGAGGGGGAGGGAGGGGTGGTCTGGGGAGTAGCCGAGAGACTCGAGGACGCTGGGGGAAAGGAAGGAGAGGCCGGGGCTGGGGTCGAAGCCGGTTGCCAGGACGATAGCGGCAATTCCGTTCATCTCCTCTGATGTCGTCGTCGTGGCGGTCGTGGAGGAGACGGACTGGAGCCTGCCCTTGGACACACAAATGAGGCCAGAGCGGACGAACTCCATGTAATTCTCGCTCACAGCGAGGTACGCCGGCTCGGCGTGGTGTTCCGACGGGACGGCCACGCTCTCGGAGAAGTCGGACTGGTCGGTGCCGAGCGAGTTGGCATATATGCCGTGGGTGATCCTGGCCGCATCCGGAGCGATGTGGCCCTGGCTGTCCTGCAGGGGATGCGGCCGGTTGTTGAGATTGTAGGACGGGAGGTCAAGCGGCAGGAACGGGGCAGCAGCGGAGGCGGGCTTCGGAGTCGTGAGGAGCGGGAAGACCCACGTCGGGCGCTGGGCGAGGTGGTGCACGGAGAGCTTGTCGGCGCCCGGGACGGGGCTCGGATCCGGGGCGTTGGCGGCGGCGGAGATATGCGTCGCGATGGTGCCGGCGATCTCGACGCCGGACATCTGGCCGCCGACGACGAGGATCTTGCCGCCTTCGGGCTTGATGCCATCCGGGAAGAGGGTCTGCAGGTCCCGGTACGCGCTGCTGTGGATGATGGGCACGGAGGCACCCTTCACAGCGGCATCCGGGATGATGGGCTTCCCGAAGAAGCCCGACGCGACGAGCAGGTACTCAAAGTCGCGCGTCGTCTCCTCGCCGGTCTCTTCCGACCGGACAGTCACGGTCCACTTGTTGTCGTCGACGAGCTCGGCTTTCACGACCCGGTGGCCGAGCTTGACCTCTGCGGACGGAGCGACGTACCGCTCGAGGTATCGCTCGAGGTAGCGGCCGACCTGCCAGGCGCGGGGCAGCTCCGGGTCCTCGGGCGCCCAGGCAAGGTCGCTGAACTGAACGGTATGCTTGGACTGGTTGGCGAGCATGAGCGGGTGGACGAGCCCGGCGACGTCGTCGCGGCGGGAGGGCCACAGGCCGCCGATGCGCTTCTGCGCGTCGAAGATGGTCACCTCGAAGATGTCGTTGCGTGCGCGGTGGTTGTGGATGAGGGTCTTGGCCGCGACGAGGCCAGAGGGGCCGGCGCCTGGACTCTTGTTAGCAAACAGTGTACATGAAAGAGTGTTTATAAAGTTGTTTGACGTTACCGACGATGCACACGCGCTTAGCCATGATGGCAGGGGGGTGAGCGTGGGATGAGAAGAGACGGAGTTGCCCCTCACTCTGGTGAGTATCCCTGTCAAAGGATGAGATTGCCGGCGTGGGGAGAAGCTTGTTTCCTCTTTTCTGAAGTCGATACCTTCTCCTCAGTCACATCATCACGTGCATTCGGGTATTGGGAGGGCGATCTCTCATCAACATCCGAGATTTACGGATGCTAAGGGGGAAGTTCTCACGTCAGCTCCGAATGCGCCAAAGGGAGTCCGTTGACGCTTCGGGGATAAGCGACGATGGGGGTTGCGGCGATTAGTCATTCCAGCTAGGTACCTACCATCTGGTGGCGCTCGGTGGCAGCTGGCCGATGTTCTGTCACCTACACACTACTCACTCATTCACTTGGTCAGGTCATGCATGCATGAGATGAGAAATGAGATAGATGGAATTGATCTCACCAAGGCCGCGCTTTTTTCAAACAAAAATCTTTGAAGTAACAAGGAGTACCCAGTTGACAACGAGATTCATCACTGGCCGAATGCCGAAATAACAGAGATGACAAAAACTCGTACGATGTGTGGAACGCTCCACTCTTACCCAAGAAGGCCTCATATTGCGCTAATTTTGCAGCAGTGTCATCACATCACGAGATTCAATTATCTCCTCAGCCCTGATGGTCTAGCGGTATGATTCTCCCTTAGGGTTGTTCTTCAACAATCACGTCTGGGAGAGGTCCCAGGTTCGATCCCTGGTTAGGGCCCATTGCTTTTGCTCTCGCTCATTTCGACATCGGGATTGCCATGTTTGGGCTCGGCTGTCTTTTTAGCGCTGCTGTGAGTTATTGTAGGTCACCGAACGAACATACATCAGAACTCCATTTTACCAGACAGCCAAGTCTTCTGGGTATCCGTCGACGCACAATTAGGGTACCTTGTTCACACACAGGCTTTATAGACATTGTTGTGTACCCAGACCGGCTGTCACGATACTGCAAAATTATGAATCAAATGCATCCAAGTCGAATTGGGTATCTAACGTAAAAGTACATGTGCACAGGACATCAAGCAATGCTTAAACGGCGTGGGTCACCGTGGACCTGGTCTGCTCCTCCACGACCTCGCGGAAGATCTGGTTCTTCTTGTGGACGTCGTCGACGCCGGTGCGGTCCCCAAACACCTCGTCCATCTGCTCGAGCGTCTTGCCCTTGGTCTCGGGCACGAAGAACCAGACCCAGAAGAAGGACAGCGCGCAGAAGGCGGCGAAGAAGACGTACGCTCCGAAGCCGGTGCCCTGGATGAGGGGCGGGGTGATGAGGCCGATGATGAAGTTGTTGATCCAGTCTGTGTGGTCGCGTTAGCATTCTGTCTCATGCATCCAAAGAGATTTTGCAGGGGGCAACTTACTGGAGCAGGTCGAAACCGCAACGCCCTTGGCGCGCAGGGACGAGGGGAAGACCTCGGACGGCAGAGCCCAGGGCACGGGGCCCCAGGAGAAGCCAAAGACCCAGATGTAGACGAGCAGGAAGGCGACGCTGACCCAGCCCTGGGTGGTGTAGCTCGGCCAGTCGTGCGAGAAGACGGCGACGAGGGCGGCGATGACGGTGTGGCAGATGGTCATGCCGACGGAGCCGATGAGCAGGATCCAGCGGCGGCCGAAGCGGTCCATGGTCCAGAGGCTGGGGAGCACGCCGACGAGCTGGACGCAGTTGAGGACCCCCGACATGATGAGCTGCATGTTGTGGTCCAGGCCCATGGTCTTGAAGAGGGTCGGGGAGTAGTAGATGAGGGCGTTGATGCCGCTGCGTTGGGTCAGCTTCTTCACTCTCGTTGTCCGAAGGATGGCTTCTTTCGGTGGGAAACAAAAGTACTTACACGAACTGCTGGAAGAACATGAGACCCGCGCCGACGTGCGTGCGCTTCCAGCACCCGGCCTTGAAGCAGTCCGTCCACGAGACGACCTCGAGCTTGAGGCTGCTGGAGATGTCCTTGTTCCCGGCGAGGGCCGGGTGGCGCTCGGCCAGCACGGCGCTCTGGAAGCGAGCCTCGGCGACGATCTCCATCCACTCGCGGCGCACGCGCGGGTCCGTGTCGGGCAGGGTGCGCAGCTTGGACAGGTTGCGGAGGGCCTCGTCCTCGCGGCCTTTGGAGGCGAGCCAGCGCGGCGAGTACGGGAGGAAGGCGGCGCCCAAGCCGAGGATGAGGCCGGGGAGGATCTGGATGAGGAAGGGCAGCTGCCAGGACCAGTGGTTGGGAATGTCTTTCGTGCCGTAGGTGATCCAGAAGGAGATTACGATGCCGGTCACGATGGAGAGCTGTTCGAAGACGAGGAGGGAGCCGCGAATTTCGGGGGGCGAGATCTCGGAGATGTATAGGGGGACGACCATGGAGAGCCTAGAGGAGGACAGGAGTCAGTTTTGCTGCGTAATGAGTAGACGAAGATTGAGCCAGGAGTAGACTTACATGCCGATGCCGAGACCGCCGATGAAGCGGCCGCCGACGAGCATGTCGTAGTTGAGGGCGGAGGTCTGGATGGCCGAGCCAATAGTGAAGACGACGACGGCGACCATGATGGAGCGCTTGCGGGAGATCCAGTCGGCGATCCAGCCCTGGTTGAGGGCGCCGATGAAGGCGCCGAGGGTAATCATGGCCGTCATGAGGCCCTTCTTGAAGCCGGAGCCGGCGGCGGTGTCCGAGACCTCAGGGAAGCGCTCGAGGAACTGGTCCATGACGAGGGTAACGGAAATGACGCCCTGGTCGTATCCGAACAAAAACCCGCCCACCGCTGCGAAGGCGGCGCAGAGGGCGACGTAGTGGGAGGCGAAGATGCCGCGGAATCCTTTGGACGGGAGATGTCAGCTTGCGATTTCTACCGGGGGAGGTTGATGGCAGTTGGAAGGGTGTGGTGATGTACCTGAGGGTCCGTAAGGCTCGAGGGCTGCGTCGGAGAGGACGGTCTCTTGCTGCTCGGCAGAGGCGCCATACTTGGTCGACGTCTTCTCGACGTCGGATGGCGAGCGGTCACCCATGGTGTAACAGTTATCTGCTCGACTCGACGTTAGATCGCGACTGTTCTCGCCGAGAGTTGACGATGTTGACATGAAACAACTTCGTGACTAAGCCGGAGGCTCTGGGTGAGGAGGCTTCGGACGAACTCACTTTGGATGTTCTAGACTTTGAAGAGAAGGGCCAACGTGCGTTCAGGGTTGCAATGGACGACGGATAGGCACAGATCAGACCGACGAGCCGGACAGGGGATGTTGAGAGAGGAAGACGTTTTGGTCGCACTCGTCTGAGTCGCAAAGGGCACGAGACACGAACGTTCCAGACATGGCAAGCCGCGACGTCTTTATAGACTTTTGGCAGTAATGCCTGGACTACGGTCGAGGGGAGGACAGGAACAAGGACCTGATGCCCTCACGCCTCCTCCCCGCATGGCCATTGTCGGTCCCGAGGACGCCCGTCCAAACCACGACGTCGGGATAGGAGAGGGATCCACCGTCCTTGGAAAGCCGTAGATTTCTCGTTTGACAGCTTGCTACTGTGTCTAGTACGTTGAATGGAATAGCCGCGGCGACCAATAACCGGGAACCCGTTGGTCAAAGGAAAGCGCCACTACTACAAGTACACCGCACTAGATCGCGGGGGAATTAAAAGAGGGTTTCCTGGGGGAAGATGGGGAAACCGCACACCCCCGTGTCCAAGACAGGCAAAGCACGCCTGCCACACCATTCAGAGCGAGCGCCTCGTCATATTGGTCGCTTACAAGTTTGCCGTAGAGCCTGTACATGACACCGTAACGCTGCTCCAACCATGGGCCAGGGGATTCGTAGGGCGCACCTCTTTCGGTCATCAGTCCGGGTGAGAGGCGCCGGGGTTATGCCCGCGGCAGTTGGCCATAACTTGGCACCCGTCGGGGAGCCGCAACGCTCGCAACGTATTACATGGTGTAGTATTCGAACATGTTCGAGAGGGTCGGAATCAGGGCCGATGACAGTGCTTGACGGTCGATCCCTGCGCGGCGGTTCCCCCTTCCAACCCCCACTATATCTCACGGAAGCAGTCCGTTAATCTAGCACCCGGGTGGGACTATGGAATAGCATCGAAGAGTATTTTGATATGATCTGGCTACTCGATCTTTCGACAACGGTTAAGAGAGCTTTCTATCATACCACGCACACCGCCGGGGTCGTCGTTGGAAGATTCTCGCAGTGTGTTGGGCCCGATTCGATCCCTTCGACGAGTCTCGAAAAGCTCCGGAATCACGCCGTGGAACGCTCCACACGGGCCCCAGGGTGGACCAGCGGGCAAGAGGGATAGTCCGGGGGTTACGTATTCCTTAGAGTTCCAGTAGTGTACTGTCGCTATCGCTTCTGTTAACGCGAGTCAGGGTCTTACCGCCCTCTTTGCGGCAACCTGCATTAACACGTTCGTCATAGCTGTCAAGGGGGGATGCCAGCGACAGCAATTCCAGCCGGTGGGAGGGAGGTGGGAAGGGGAAAATGGGACGACGCTAGGAACTTTCTGCCGTCTGGGTCTGTGGCAGCAAGTCTGTCCGATCTGGCCATTTCCAGTTATCACCAACCAGGCAATGCTTTAATCTCGTGGGTTTCCCTCGGGCGCGATTATCGTCTCATTTTCGCGAACAAACAACGCGAAATTGGGGTGGGAGAGGTCTCAAATCATGTCGACGACATGTCTGGTAAGTCTCATTTCCACACACCCGCTCGCTTCCTACCCCAGAGTTGCCACACGCACTCTCTCTGGGGAAACGCCGTCTATTACCCCGGATTCCATCTTGAAGAGAATCTGGAGATGTACGGCTGACCCCATCGCCGGTGTCTGTCTCTATCGGTCGCCGTGTGGGAGAAGAATCGGAGGCCCAAGCTGAAAGAGGGTTCCGGACGACGATCTTCACCTTTCGGAAATTCAAACCTCATTCAGCGAAGAGCAAAAATGCCTCCACTCTTCTTTTACACGACTCAACACACGCGCAGAGGGAGATAGAGAGCAAAAAACCCCACTAACGAGAGACCAAAAACAGGCATGCAAAAGGCAGCACCTCAAATGCGTGTGGGCAGATGACGCCGCCGCCGCCGCGGCCTCCGCGTCCGTACCCGCTGGTCCGCCGTCCTCTCGGGCCGACCCCGGCCCTCCCATTTCGTGCATCCGGTGCAGGGCGACTGGCAAGGACTGCGTCCCGGCCCCCGCCGTTCGGTTCAAGCATTCTACCGAGTAAGCCCCACGATTGGGGAGACAGACGCCCCCCTTGGAGAGCCCCCCCAACGTCGTCACGAGGACGGGCTGTGCAGCAGCAGTAGTTGCGGGAACGCTGCTGATCACTTTTCTGATTCTTCTCCCTTATCAGGAACCCCAGCAGCTTGAAGCACACTTGGGTGCGTTTGCCCCGGCGATGTAAGTCTGCCAGCAAGTTTCCGAATCTCGATCTTTGCGCAGATGGACCTCCCCACGCCCTAGAGACCTATTCGCTCATCTTACTGGCAAAAGAAAGCATCGTGGTTGGCTGACGACCCGTTCCTGATAGTATACTTCGTCGACGAGACGCAGGAACTGGAGGCCCTCTACTGGTCCAAGGACGGAAGTCCGCCTTTCCCGCAACACTCGGATCGACCGAGCCAGGGGCAGCGTGTCGTCGAATCGACGACGCCCACGATCGACAACATAGTCTGTCAGCCCCAGCCCGTGACCGTCAGCCCCTTCAGCCGGCCCTCCCCGACCCCGGCAGCGAGCTGTAGCGAGGTGCAAGATCGAACGCCTCTTCCTCCCGTCTACAGCGCCATACCGCCGGGCTCGACCCTCGGACTGGCCAACTACGAGCACCATGGCGACGTGGTGTTTCCGTTCACCCAGCCCCACGAGGTGAGGTTGATGAAGTACTACCTGGAGTACATGTGCACCTGGGTGAGCCCTGCAAAGCCCGAGATAGAGATTCTTGTTGAAGAGATTGTTGTTGTTTGCCGCAACTAAATTCTAACGATCCCGTACCAGTTTGACCTCTGCGACGCTCGCAGGCACTTCGCCATCGTCGTCCCCCAGCGCGCAATAACCTGCCCGACCCTCCTCAACGCCATCTTCGCCCTCTCGTCGCGGCACCTCAGCCTCCACGGCCAGTACGACCCCTACGCCTCGGACCGCTACCACCAGGCCTGCCTCGAGCACTTGACGACCATCTCCAACGACTCGTCCGCCCTGCGCAACGACGACCTCCTCGCGGCGACAATCCTGCTCCGCACCCTCGAGGAGCTCGACGTGCCCCTGGTCGGGACGGATCACGAGGGCCACCTCTTGGGAATCCAGCTCTTCGTCAATACCCAGCACGACGACGGCGCGGAACCGGGAACCGCGGCGCCGAGCCCGCTGCGGCAGGCGAGCTTCTGGGTCGGCCTGAGGCAGGAGATCACCATGGCGTTTGCCACGCAGCGGCCTATCAAGGTGCGGCTTGATCACCTGCACATCGACCGGTCGTTCTCGCCTGCCGACGACGACTGCTGGGCGAACCGGGTCGTTGTGCACTGCGCTGAGGTGGTGCAGTTCTGCTTCGGCGAGGTGCTGGACCGGCAGGCGGAGTACCGCCGGCTGGTCGAGTATGACCGGTGCTGGCTGGGGGCTAGGCCGCCGTCGTGGCTGCCGATTGCGTACCGCGCTCCGGACCCGTGGGCGGGGAGGGCGTTTCCGGAGGTGTTTTATATCAACCACGCTGTTGGTGAGTGACTTTCGGAGGTTGGATCTATGATGCTAGAACTGACGTGCGGCAGTCATTGGAAACGTGCATGGCGCGCTCGCTCGCGCGTTGCTTATGTGTCACGATGAGAGTATTCCGAGGATAGGACCTGGCCGGCGGCTGGCTAGGCAGAAGCTTGACGTAAGTCTACGTTCACAACTCTTCCCCAGAGTTTCGATCATGGCCCCTGACAGACACGTCGTAGGACGATATACGAATGCAGATCCGAGAGTTGTGCGGAACGGCCCTTTCCAACAAGGCGACCATCCCGGCCATGTTCACAGCCTGTATGGGCGTGACGGCATGCGGCGACAGGTTCACGGACGAGGCCGAGCAGAGGGCTTTGCTGGACATTTTGATCAAGACTGATGAGGAGCACATGTGGCCGACGGGCTCGGCACAGTCTCATCTGAAGCGGGCGTGGGGCTGGGAAGACGATTGCTGACGGTTAGGACGGGAGTGTTGTCTACGCAAACAAGTCCAGCAACCAAAGCGCCGAGTGAAACAAGCCGGCAGTGATCTTAATATATCCCGATCTCTTTCTTCTGTATTCTCGAGTTTCGTGGTCTCTTCTAGCAGACCCCATAGTTGTCCCAAAGCCGAGAGCCAGACTTGCGGATGGGGACATCTCAATCACATCGCCCTCATTTAAGCCAATCGCGTGTTCTGTATTTCGTTGTTCGGCATCCCAATTCCGTAGGCTCCCCGGAACCCCCAATTCCCCAGACCCCGCTATCTACGGGCCTTTGAGGACCAAAGACGGGCCCCAGGTGATTCAGATGTTGGGGTGCGGAGAAGAGATCACAGATTGACTCGTCCGAGTATCCGTATCGGACATGACTTTTGACACCTGCATGCTAATTTCATCGCCGTGTGACCCTGTTTCTAACCGGTTCAATTGTTTGGGGAAATAGACCGGGATGCGTGCCGCCCGCATCAGCAGCGTCTTTGAGACATCGGACCAAGTTGCCAACCCCTCCCGATTCGAGTCGGGGCAACTTGCCCCGACAGTCTTAACAACCAATACGAGTATTCGCTTTACGCAGTCTCAACCTCCCCCACCTTCCTCCTCGACTCTTTGAGGAAGGTAAGCTAGGTTATGGGAAAGACAAGGGTCCCCTCAAAGCCAGGTTTCGCCTCAATTATTTTAAGCCGCTAAGCTTCTCTCCAACGACGAACCCCACGTCTCCGAAATCCCACGCGCGTTGCTCCGCGTGTTGAGCTTCGTGGGTTATCCGAGCTTTCTCTCTCTTGCAGATTTCCCATAGGTCCAACGCGTCTTTTTTTTTCTCATTGTCCATTGCTCGGAGTTGTACGGAAGCTCTCTGCTTTTGGGTACTACACGTCAGTGGCGGGCGCCCCACGATAATCGTCATGCCGGAAACCGGATCCCGGCCAAAAGGCCGAACCGCCTCAACTCGGAGACGATGGTGAGAAGGCAGCTTGGCTCGGTGGGGTTTGGAGATGATATATAATGCGTTGAACCGCTTCTCGAGAAGTCTCGGATAAGTCCCTGTTCAGTTTTTGTTACGATCTTGTCGTGAGATTCTTTTCCTGTCTATCGATACCCTCGCCATACCCACCCCAAATCGTCCGAGCTCATCGAACTGACGGTCCTCGCCCCTCCCCTCGACACCCCTTTTTCACAGCCCAGACACAATGTCGACGAGAAATCTCCAAGTAGGCGTCGCCGGCCTCGGCCGCATGGGCAAGCGCCACGCCCTCAACTTCCACCAGAACGCGCCCCGCGCGACTCTCGTCGCCGTCAGCTCACCGGATGCCGAAGAGCGCAAGTGGGCCACCGAGAACCTCGCGCCACACGGCGTTGCAGTGTACGAGTCCTACGACGACCTCGTCGCCCACAAGGGCCTCGAAGCTGTCTGCGTCGCCTCTGCGACCTCCGTCCACGCCGAGCAGGCCATCAAGGCCATTGAGGCCGGAAAGCACGTCTTGTGC
This sequence comes from Colletotrichum sojae, assembly GCA_014235955.1. Classification (NCBI taxonomy): domain Eukaryota; kingdom Fungi; phylum Ascomycota; class Sordariomycetes; order Glomerellales; family Glomerellaceae; genus Colletotrichum; species Colletotrichum sojae. The sequence continues at coordinate 2,747 of WIGN01000317.1, read as the reverse complement.
GAGAAGCCCCTGGGCACCACGGTCGAAGTTGTACGTGCAACAACCCTGCTTCTAGCTACTACGGCAGCTCCCCTTGTTTCCTGATACTGACTACCTGCAGTCACAAACCGTGGTCGACGCGGCCGCGAAAAGGCCAGACCTGAAGGTGATGTGCGGCTTCTCGCGGCGCTTCGACGCCTCCTACCGCGACGCCTACGCCAAGGTGCGCGACGGCCTGATCGGCCGCCCCGCGGTGCTGCGCAGCCAGACGTGCGACATGCTCGACCCCTCGGGCTTCTTCGTCGCCTACGCCCAGTTCTCGGGCGGCATCTTCGTGGACTGCAGCATCCACGACATCGACCTGGCGCTCTGGTTCTTCGGCGAGGAGGAGGCGCGCGTGAAATCCGTGCACGCCGTGGGCATCACGGCCGTCGAGCCGGACCTGCGCCAGCACGGCGACCGCGACAACGCCGTCGGCACCGTCGAGTTCCGCGACGGCCGCATCGCGCACCTGTACGCCTCGCGTATGATGGCCGCCGGGCAGGAGGACGTCACCGAGGTCATCGGGACGGAGGGCAAGCTGTCGGTGAACCTCCTGCCGGCGAAGAACCACGTCAAGATCTACCAGCCGGGCGGCATCCGCCAGGAGCTGCCGCAGAACTACTGGGACCGGTTCCAGGCGGCGTTTACGACGGAGGCGATCGAGTTTACTGAATGCGTGCTGGACGACAGGCCGGTGCCGGTCAAGCTGGCGACTGCCGTCGCGGCGGTCAAGATCGGCGCCGCGCTGCAGGAGTCGATGATCAAGGGGTACAAGATCTGGTTCGACGAGAACGGAGAGAGGACGGAGAAGGCTCAGCTGTAGTCAATCACACAGAAATAAATCAAAGAAAGGTTCCTCTTGGTTGAAGGCGACTGAGTGCCGGTGTTTATGATGAGCGGCTAGAAATGTACGGAACTAGTGATAGCCTCCATGATCCGTCATCGCCTCTGTGATCCGCCATCGTCTCTATAACCCGTCATCGTCTTTGTTGTATGACTCTGCCATCCGAGTTTCCCCCACTCCTCTGCACCACATCTCTCTTCGTCCCGCTACTAACACCTGGGCCGCTGCAGAAGGTGCGGATGGAATCCATCGCCCCTCGAGGTGGCGGTTGGAGGGGACGATCAACCATCTTCTCTTTGTCCCCCTCTTTCCCTTCGGAGACTCTCTTGGGCCACGGCCACAATCCTTCGAGCGGCATGTCGTCGTAGATGGCGTTGATGTTATTGGATGGACGAAACGAATCGAAACAGTAGGCCAAGTCATCGCCTGCGATCTCGATCTGCCTCTTGAAATGGGCGAGGCTTCCAGCTGAAACGTGGGAACGAAACGCAACAGCTCTCAATATCATGTGGTGTTGGAGATCGGACACCCTGAACTGGGAGAGAACTTTGATTTCTCGAGCGTAAACCTCGAGCCTTGCAGCCCAGTAACAATCCTCGCCGAGGTCTGAGAGGACGTAGTCGCGACTCCTTTTCCAGCCTCCTTTGCGTCTTTCCTCTTCGAACGACTCTTCAGTGTTGATATAAGACAACTCGGGGCGAATGTTGGCGGTCGTCAAGTGCAGACCTTCTCGCATCAGGCGTGGCAGATCTCTGCAGTCGATAAAAAGGTCCGCTACCCAGCTGATGTGTTGCGTGTCTTCATCGTAGTCGAAAGGTACAGGAGAAAGCTCCATAACAGCACAGTGTGAAATACCCTCCAACTCTTCAAACCCGATTTTCTGGGCTGGAGGGCTCGGGCGGGAGGGAGGTGTATGTGTATCCCTTCCCAGGTCGCATAAGGTGCGATAGAACAAGTTGTCCATTTTTCTTCTTCTTTTTGGTAATCACCGTAGCACTTATTCTCGTGTTTGCTGAAAAGTCGTCGAGAGGAAAGTAATGAGGTGCAAGCAAGTCGGGAAAGATGAAAATGTGAAAGAAAAATGAAAAAGACCACATTAAGGACGAGGGAGGGAGCAATACATAGATACATTTTATTACCGTGACCTTTAACTAGGACAAACTTTTTCAGCTGGAAAAACGGATGACAGAGTACAAGCACAGTCAAGCGAGCTCAGCAAGGTATCTATTCGCGATCGAATGGAGCACTTTACTGTGCCATTTGACGCCTCTTCGAACTCAACATACAGTTTTAACACCTTGGCTCGGTCTGCTGTGACATCACTGTTGCCCATCACTCTTGTCCGCTAATCTTTTCCGTCACTGCTGTCAGTCACTGCTGTCCGTCGCTGTTGTTCGTCGCTGTTGTTCGTCGCTGTTGTTCGTCGCTGTTGTTCGTCGCTGTTGTTCGTCGCTGTTGTCTATGGCTGTTGTCCATCAACCTGGATCTAGATGAACCCGTCAAAGATGATACCTTCACTCCAACTGTGGCTTTCAATTCGGTCTCATATAATTGTCGAGAAGTATGCCCCAGGCTCTGTCAGACGCTTTTCCCGTGAGAAACAGGGGCTTCAGGTGGTCGAATATAAGACTTGAAACAAGGTCACGAGTTCGTGGCAACCTACGGTTTGAGAACCTTTGATATATCTCATGCAGTAACTGAGCAGTGGTGTAACGACCGGCCTATCAAAATACGCTGGATGTCGACGTTCTACATGGGAGGTTCTCATCGAGGATAGCTGACATGGTCCGCTTCTTCCGTTTGCATCTGTTGGAACAGCAGGCAGATCTCGGATCGCAGGGTGGCACCAGCCACACTGGGGCTGAGTGGGGATCCCAGTCAG
>WIGN01000316.1:0-49516 GCA_014235955.1 Colletotrichum sojae | reverse complement strand
CTTTTCCCCTTCAGCTCGCCGGAGGCGGACACACAAGGACGCAATCATCCACCACCAGGTCTCAGACCCTCTGAGGCGTCACATCTTCCCGAGCAAGCGTAGCAACAGCAGCATCCGTGTTCCCGTGCCACGATCGATCTGTGCCGTATAGATGAACCATCCCAAGTCAGGGCCGCGTTGTCTTTCGCCTGCCTGTCCAGGCGCCTGGAAGGTTCCATTCCCAAGACGCAGCAGCGGGAAGGATTTATGGCGCTCCCGTCACGCCAGTCTAAGGACTAATTACTACCCAGGGTCTGAGGGCATGGGAAGAGAGGACCCGCAGACCCGGGATTTATCGTATGAAACTTTACCTTAGTTGGATGCTTTCAAGTGAGTGCCGGTTCTCCAAAATTTAAGCAGTGACAGCGGCACGATGTAGCCGTTAGTGCAGTCGCCCCAGGGCTGCTGTTCTGCTCTACTGTGGTATGATGCCGCGAATTCATGTGATGGGAAACTCATGTGGGTGGACACTCGAGTGGACGACCTGGGCCAGTCTCCTCACATACATTCATAGTCCTTTCCTGCTCTCCAATCGACATTCAGTACTCTCATGGCGCTGACATGTCACTGCCCTACCTAATGCCCATCGACCACCCAAGGCCAAACGGTTAAAATGCCACTCGACGCCAAGCATCATCACCCCAAAACTGTGGCAACCCCCGCCCCGGACCGTTCGGCGCCGAGCCCGCAACGGCAGACCGCGCCGTCTCCGGCCTCCATACGGGCCAGCCGACCAGAGCTTTTTCGCGTCGAATTGCGCGCTCTCCTGTCGCCCAAGACCACATTCTAATTCGTTGCGCGATGTCCGAAAGCCTAGACCACGTCGCATCCTCGAAAAATAGCACACAATCATACGACGCCCCTATTCCCGGCACCCCAAATACCGGGTTCGCTGGCGTGACCCGCACCCCGGCGCCCACATACGTCGGCTGACTCAGCTGCTGTCCGACGTGAATTTAATCAGGCACCGTCCCGTCCCGAAGGGGCCCAGGGGGCGGTGACGTCGATTGCTCACGGCCGTCAAACTTGAAATCAATACAAGAGGAAAACCAAGCCACATTTCGCGAGCTTCATATTCATCAACACAAACTCCAAACACGACTCATTCAATGTCGAACCAGTCATCATGGCACAAGTAGACGAAGAAGCGAGTAAGTTTAACGCCCCCACCTCATGCCTCACTCATCCACTTACAACACCATCAGACCTCTCCAAGGCCTCGACTATGTCCCGGGCCCAAGGCCAACTCACCGACGGCCCTCCCCAGAACGCCCTCATGGCCACTTTATCCCGCACCCGGAGCCGGACCAACACCATCCTCGAAAAGGTCTCCCTCCGCGAGCGCATCCACCACTTCACCTTTGCATGGTACACCCTCACGTGAGTCGTCCCGCTCCCGATCCGACATTGACCCACCTAGCTCCGTCTTCCGGCCCCATCCTCCGGCCCCGTCCCGGCCGCTAACACTCCACAGCATGTCAACCGGCGGCATAGCCCTCCTCCTCGCCGAAACCCCCCACCGCTTCCGCGGCCTCGACACAATCGGCCTCGTCGTCTTCCTCCTCGACATCCTCCTCATCTTCCTCATCACCCTCGCCCTCTGCCTCCGCTTCTCCTTCTTCCGCAAGACCCCAGCCAAGGCAATAACCCACCCCTCCGAGTCGCTCTTCATCCCCACCTTCTTCCTCTCCATCGCCGCCGCCCTCTCCAACATCCAGCACTACGCCGTCCCCCGCTGCGGGCCCTGGCTCCTCGTCGCCCTCCGCGTCTGCTTCTGGACCTACCTCGTCGTCACATTCTTCGCCTCCGTAGGAATGTACCACCTCCTCTTCACCGGCCGCCGCCGCCTGTCCCTAGACAGCATGACCCCCGCCTGGATCCTGCCAATCTTCCCCGTCATGCTGAGCGGCACCCTCGCGGGCTTCATGGCCCCGGCTCAACCCCCGGACCAAGCCGCCGCCATGCTCGGCGCAGGCCTCGCCGCCCAGGGCCTCGGCTTTTTGGTCTCGGCGTTCATGTACGCGACCTACCTCTCCCGCCTCATGACAATCGGCCTCCCAGTCCAACGACCCGGGATGTTCATCGCAGTCGGTCCCCCAAGCTTCACAGCCGCGGCGCTAGTCTCCATGGGCGCCGACGTCCCGCGCCTCATCGCATCGGAAAACACCCTAGTCTCCGACTCTTTACGGACCGTAGCCTACCTCACCGAGATGGAGAACCCCGCCACCGTCGCCTTCGCCGTCCGCGCCGTCGGCCTCTTCGCCGCCGTCTTCCTCTGGGGCCTGTCCTTCTGGTTCTTCTCGTCCGCCTGCCTGTCGACGCTCTTCGGCATGCCGGACCACTCCTTCCACCTCAGCTGGTGGAGCTTCGTCTTCCCCAACGTCGGCTTCACCGTCGCTACGATCCGCATCGGCGAGGCGTTTGGGAGCGAGGGGTTGCTGTGGCTGGCGACCGTGTTTACGGTTGTTTTGGTTGCTGTTTGGCTTTTTGTCGGCTTCTGCTGCGCGCGGGCCGTCATCAGGAGGAAGCTTGTCTGGCCGGGCCGCGACGAGGACAGCGACTGAGGGGTGTTTGTCGTTGCTGCGTTTATTATATACGGACTTTAGTAGTCCATAATCTAATCGAGACGATGGACAGCATGGAGTCCGACGTCATGTTAATGACTTAGATTTAGTTAGAATACCCCGCCGGAAAAGGCAATCATGTGTGTTGGTTTGAATTGGAATGGAATATGAGAAGCTTTCTCCCTGTATCGCTAAAGAGCTTCAAGACTTGGTTCGTACTTCTACGAGCTGTCGAAGTGCACCTAGGCATTGTAGCCTGGATGACCAAGTCCGGCAGTAGAAAGACGGAACCTCAGAACGATAGAGAGAGAAACTCATTTTAAAACGGAAATGCGACGTCAGGAACGTTTGACTTAGGCAAAGCAGAGCTAGGTGGCAGGACTCAAGGTTGACTTAGTCCATAGCCTTTTCATGTCGTCTCAGTACTCGGCTCAATTACACAACAGTCTTAGTAGAAGGCCACCACATCAGGGGTATTCACACCTCCCGTGAGCCCTGGTTCAAGTCTACCTCACCCCGTCCCCCGGAGGGAAGAAGCCAAGAAGGTAAAGAGGGGCCGAATATGTCAAAGCATCTTAGGCTAGGGACATGAGACAGGAGGAAGCAGACCCGTGGATGCCCGAGTATGGAATGCAGTCCTTGTTTTGGCGCGAAGATGAGTCAAAGGTCACCTAGATTAAACCTCCAGAGCTTGACGTTCACCTCCAAGACGATGGCTCGCCACGGAGCAAATTACAATCGACGAGGAGTTCCAGTCGATCCAGTTTCTATGGAGAGAATTCTCGCGTAGACTAGAATACCGTGAGTTGGGTGCATGGGTGATAACCCATGTCCATCAAGAACGTAGAGTGATGGGTCGATAGAACTTCTTTCCTCCTTCCGGCTCCCGTGAACCTCATACCACCGCTCCATCGCCGTCAACGACACCTTCATGCTCTCTAAGCCCCCCTCAAAGCCCTTCCATAAGCACCATACTTCCACCCCGCCGCCGCATGGAAATCAGCCCTTGTCCTCTCGACATCATAATCCCACACCCTCTCCCGATACCTAGGAACCCTAGCCGTGGGCGACACCCTCCTGACAGGTACCTTAACCCTCCTCACAGGCCTCCTCTCCAAATCCTCAAAATACTGCAACGCTTCCTCCCTCGTCATCCGTGGTTTTCGACTGGGCAGGACGACCCTGATGCATAAGAAACTGCACTCCCCCATCTCCACAATCTTTTCCTGGAAAGCTTGCTGTACGTTGTGTAGAAAGCCGAGATATTCGTATTGAGCTTGTCTCGGTTGAACCAGTCCAAATTTCTTTTCGAAAATAGTCCAGCCAACTTAAACCCGGGCCGACACCTTCTAAATCACGGTACTCCCGGCCCTGATTCACATCTTGCTTATTACTCACCACCAACTCATCATGAAAAAGAAGACACTCGGTTCCTCTCACAACCCGGTACCACGACCTTGAATCACGAAAACCTTTCTTCTTCTCGTCACCCAGCAACCCACCAGACACCAACTCAAACCCCCAGTCTCAACCTCCAAAACAAACTTCACCTTAAGTCATCAGACCTCTCCGTACATCGAAATCCGAGGCACCATGCCGCCCCACACGGACCGTCACCGAAGTGGATCCCGCCGATCACGATCGCCCGCCAGGGTTGGCGCCGGGGGCAGGCAAGGGGGGCAGGACCCTCCCATTCCCGCCCGCGCTCATCGCATCGCCGGCTCGCTGCATCCGGACCATCAGCAGCTCGCACTCGGAACGACCCCAGTCAGCCCTATTGTCGAGAGCCCGAGGTCGCCGATCGCTGCTTTGGGAAAATCCGAGTCACGAACTACGTGATGGTAAGCGTCATCATCTCCGCCCAAAGGCCGGTGTGGTCACAAGCAGTTACACACGCATCACATCAGTGTTCAGGGATGGGAAGTTCTGTGGTGCTAAATGCACGATGGTATCAAATTCGAATGGGTATACCTCATGGTGATAATAATACAGATACAAAATGGTTAGCCGGTCGTCTGCCAGCTCTGAGTCCGCATGTGATGCGTCTAAACAAAACAAAGCCTGTTCCTGTGATTTTCCATGCCTGCCTGTGTTCCCTTACCTATGCCGTAACTGCTTTCCTCTGGGTGATGCGATGTCCCCAATCTCTGAGCTTCCTAACAATACTCCTCTTCACGACGACCGGGTCGGCCATCTCCTTGATGCCATCCAGGTCGTCAGCCTCCATGGCGCTGTCGGCCGTCACCTGCTCGGCCTCCATCTTGGTCTGCCGCCGGTGCATGAAAGCAGCACCCGACGAGATCGTCCTCCTAGGGAGAACCGGCGCCAGCTGGTTCATGACTTGCTGTTGCGCCATAGAGTGTGACGCAAGCTGAGAGACCTCCGAAGGCGTCACGGGGAAGGTCGACGCCCTCCCGCGTTCGCTGCAGCCGCTGAAGGTGCGGAGGTGGGCGGGTCGGGCGGCGACGGTCGCGGGCGATGATGTCGTGGCAGCCCAGCCCTGGCCGTGACGGAGCGACACCCAGACAGAGGTGACGGTGATCAGAACTCGGGTCGCCTCGTCGACAGGGTGGGTTTCCCGCTCAGCGCTCGAGAGGGCAGACTGAGGGGATTGCGGCACTTCGTTGTCGCCACTGAGGTCTGTGCTAAAAGGGCGCGTGGGGGGGTAGCGACCGGCCGACTGGGTTACGGTCGTGTAGCTATCGAGGACCTCGAGGTTGGAAGGAGTCAGTGTCGCCATGACGGGATGCCTCCGCAGCTGGGGGTCGAGGATGCTGAAGGTGAATTTGTACTCGACCGGCTGGGCGGGGGTGGCCGCCGCGGTGCAGGTGGCCGTGGACAGGGGCCTCGCGGGTCTCTTGGCCCATCGTGCCGTTGTGGTTTGACCCAGCTCGTCGACGTGCACAAAGTCAAACGACCCGTTGCTCGTAGGAACGACCGTCCACACGGCGCCGTCGCTCAGCACAATCTCGGCCTGGTCGGCGGATTCCCTCCGCTGGCCTTCCCTGCGCTCCCTGAGAGGAGTGATGACCGCCACCAGGTCGCGCTTGTCTAGGTCCTTCTCGTCTCCGTCAGAGTCGTCGGCAGGTGCGTCGTAGTCTTCGCTCCTCGCCAGAATCAGGCCATTCATGCCCAGCTGTCCCTTGACCCTGAACATCTTGGGGAACTTGCGTGCAAGCTTGGGGACGATGACGGTGCCGGCAATCATGCTCGAGGGGAGGACGTCGATCGCGGGCATCGGCCTCTTGTCGTTCGATAATTGTTGCAACTGGAGCAGCAGACGCGGCCGTATTTGGACGAAGCGCCGTTGCTTGGTGCGAAGCTTTGGTGGCGGATACGCCAGCAGGTAGTTGGTGCATTGCCTTGCAGCTCTCCTGGACCTCTTCGACCTCTTCACTGTGCTGCTGTCGCTGATGTCCGACACCAAGCTGCCCTCGTCTTCGCTGATGCCATCGAAGCCATTGATCGACTCCTCGCCGACGACGGTGGGTTGTTCTTCGAAGCGTACCGAGAGGTCCTTACGCGGAAGCAGCTCCGAAACGGGTCGATTTCTGCGGACGCTGGGCCTCGTCGGCGGCGACGGGCCTTGAAGGGACAGACGGCGGATCGCACGAGGGGGCTGGGTTCCGGACCCTTCGACGGTCGTGGACGATCGGGGCAGGGGCGAGGCTCCCAGCGACGCGCGCAGGAGGATTCGACTTCGTGCAGGTTGGGCCTGAGCGTTTGCAGGCGGCTTGTTGGAGTATTCGTGGCCATGCAGGCTGGCGCCCGAATGGAGAAACATGATGCAATTACTAGCTCGAACTCGTGGCAATTAACGTTGAACTCATGGACGCAGTCGAACGGCGTAGAAAAAAAAAAAAAAAAAAAAAGTGTTGCGATGCAGGCGGCGAGATCGAGAGAAGCTGCGGGTTTAGTACGTTCCCCGCGTTTCCCCAGCAGAATGCAGAGTCGCACGCAGCTGGGCGGTGCAGCGGTCGGTGGTTCTCTTTTCTTTTTTTTTGAGGGTGTAGGGATTGGATGCCGGTGCGGGATGTCGAAGGTATGAATCGGGCGAGCTCTCCACTCTCCACTTGCGGATGGGGGGGGGGGGGGGGGGGGGGGGGGGGGGGGGGGGGGTGGTCAGGAGGGAGGTGTGGTGCTTGTGGTGCAGCCCGGGCTCTGGGGATCCCGCTCTAAAGTGGTTTAATACCGTAGTCTGCAGATGAGAGAGCAAAAAGATGCCTGACGTGAGGTCGATCGTTGCTCCTGCGAGACACAGTACGCTGCGGTCGATGGCGACGACGAGACAGGACGAACGGTTGCGGCAAAGGCGTAGCCTGAGGCGGCAGACGGACAAAGAATGGGTGGAAAAAAGGGGATGGTGAGACGGGATGTCCAGAAAACCAGGGCTTTTCTGGCAGGAAATGAGCGTCCTACAAGTAATGATCCGGTGGTCAGCCCAGAGAAGCTTGGAAGCCTTGTCCGTTGCGGCTCGGAGGGGGCTATCCTTTATTAGACGGGAAGAGGCTTGACGGGGCTTTGATGGGCTTTTGACGGGCTTGACTCGCAAGCGGTCAGTGGTCCAAGGACCCCAGTAGTGAGTGTAGTACTACTAGTACACTACTGTCCGTAATTGGGCGTCCGTGGCCTCGGGATGGGCTGAGCTGAGGTGACGGGGGACTGGGAAAATGCAGAGAGAAGCTTACACCACCAAAGAAGGCTGGTCCAACAGCGGACTGCGGCCAATGAGGAGGGGGGCCGACGTTTTGGGCTACGCGTGCGTGCCGAGTTGGATGAAGAAGCGGTGTTGATCTGTCTGCAGTTGCGTGGCAGAATGCAGATGGATGGCCGAGCACGAAAATGATTTCGAGGTCGAAGCAGTAGCTGTAAAGCTGGAGCTGAAGAAGCGGAACCGAGCAGGCCGGGGTGGGAATGCTTCACCGCCAGCAAGTTGGGCGATGCTCGAGCGGCGAAACGGACGATGGACGAGTGACTCGGTCGGGCTGTAGTGCGTATATCTCGCGGTGATATACTGTTGACCCGTGGTCGAAAGCGATCGATATGTAAGATGCAGGTGAGAGTGCCGGTGCGGCGAAGTCGGAAACTTGTTGGAAAGGTGGTAGAGAGAAACGGGAGTGTCGTGGAAAAGATATGGCCGCCAGGGTCCGGTTGTAAAGTACCTCTAGGGTTCAGGTACGGAGTACCTTTGGGCAAAAAGTAAAGAAAGGTTCGGATAGGGGAGACGCAAGGGTGATGGAGTGAGTCGAGGTATATCGGGGACGTCAAGAAAGACAGTCCGGCCGACCGCTCTTTGGTGGTGGGTGTCCCAGTTGTAACTTGTTTGTGTGTCGGCGAGATGGAAAATAAGCCCGGCGAGGTACCTCGGGCGGCGAGACGATGGCGTAGATATACTTTGCTTTTTCAACCGGAGATACCCAGAGAGCCAAGTACCTACTCAAGTACCTACTCAAGTACCGTAACACTCTGAAAGGTACGGAACGGCACGTAGGTTCGGTTGTTTTGTTTGGAGGCTGTCAGGTGGTGGTGTCGACCTCAGCCTGGTGGAGGGACGGAGCCGGAAAGAAAAGAGAGAAGGTGCAATGGCTGATGGGACGGAGATGGATGGCGGCCCTGCCTTTTCTTCTTCTTTGCCGTCTCTTCTTTTCTTTGCCTCGTGGGTTGTTGCTTGCTGTTTGGTGGGCAAGGTACCACTAGCAGAGGATGCCTATGGCAAGGTACAACCTCCCAAGATGCGCCGACTGTGGACGGGATTCCCTGTCTTGAGCGAGCGAGCAATGGCCGCCGTTCGGTACGTACTAGGTGCTCTGTACGCGTGTGCAACGTGCCCTGCACCTTGTTTTCTGGGGAGTACCGAGTCGGTACTTAAGAGGATATGGATGGAAGGGAAGGAGGGGGGAAAGCGGTGCTACCTCTGGGGCAGGTTCGGGCGAGCCAGTCTGCCAAAGAAGAGAGGAGGAAAGTGATGATGGACGGAGGACGACACCTGCGAGAAAGAGAAGAAGGGAAGGAAAATGAGAGAAAGTAGAGGCGGGCGACGGGTACGTATTATTTGGTGGCCACTAGGCGACAGACCAGGTATTGCTCTACTTTTGCTATGCTGTGCCTTCCAATTCCTTTGCAAAAAAGTGACGACGACGACGACGACGACAGCACCTGCCGGGGGGGGGGGAGGGGAAAGGAGGAACGAGGGGGTGGATGTCGCCAGGGCCAGGGCGTCGCAGCCTGGGGGTTCCAAGGGAAAGAGCGGTGCGGTGCTGCTTCCTCTGTTTGGGGCGACCTTCCGGGCAGAGCAGGTGCTAGTGTATGCCGTTGTGCTATGCTCTGGCCTGCTGTAAGGCTCACACCTAGAGCGAATTGTACTATGCAGGTACCTGCGAGTATTATGTTCGCTGCGAAGGTCCTCTCCCCATTGCTAGAGTGGAGGAAAGCAGGGGCACAAGTACGTAACGTCAAAGGCAGTACGTATTGCTTAATGCGGAAGGCGAGGGGAACCGCCGTGGAAGAACGCTCGGTCACCTCGGTGGGGAATGAAATCATGGACTCTCCACGCTCATTCCCTGCTGTGTATGTACGTTTCCATCGTTTCTCTCACTGAAGGTGATGAACCATCAACGCCATGGCACCATCACCACCACCTCTGAGGTGGCACTGCTAACGCAGACCCAAGGCGCGCAGTAGCACCGTTGCGCCTACGCTAATGCCCTGCGATACACACGATACAGGGTATGCGGTCGACAGGTTGATATCGACTTATCAAGAAGCCAAACTAACAAGCCATCTGGCTGGCGCGAACTGCGAAGCGCCGCCTAACGCGGTCTCACTCCCCTCTCCCACTAGCAGAGCACCTTAATTAGCTGCCTCGTCGCGTTGATCGGGGCGCTGTCTTGCTCGCCCAGGCCGGTCTTTTGATTCCTGGGCTGGGCCACGTCTTGTGCTCTGCCTGCTTCTCGCTGGAATGTTGGCTGCTTCGTCTTCGACCAGGGACGTCGACGAATACCGGCTCAACATTCGTCGTGCTGCGGCAAGCTTCAGACATGTGCACAAACCACCCGTGACAGTTCACAACCCTACTATGTGAGATACCGAGTACGCATTCTTCACCTCAAAAGTCATCACCGATCGCTGGAGGCGACAGGCACCTGGCAGTGGCACCGCTGCTTGCCCCCCACTTCGTCTCCCCGTCGGCTCGTCGGCGAACTGCGAGGCCCCAGATCAGACGGACGGGGGCAGGCTCGCAACCTCTCGCACCCCCGACCTCTTTTCGCTCTCGTCGTCTGGAGCAAGGTCTAGAATCAGCTCCGTGCTCCGGCTTGCGCTTCTCGCGGCCTTCCCTTGCGTCAAAGACGCCCCGTGTGTGCCTGTGTGTGCGCCTGTCCTCCTGCGATGCGCTGTGCTGCGCTGCGGGCAAGAAGCGGCAAAGTCTCTACGCCGCGGGCTAGGCTCACAGTCTTGGCCTTGGACTGCAGCGTCTACACCATCGCAAAGTGAAAAGGCGGTGGTTGCAACTTGTCGCCGTCCCGGGCGATGTGGTGGTGGTGGCCCTGAGCTTCTCACGATCCCCGCGACAACTCCCACTTCGGTTCTGTTGCCGCAGTAAAACACGGCTGCCGAGAGGGAGGTGCCCGGCGGACGGCGGATCGAGGAGGGGCTCTGCATCTCTGGATCGTCCTGTTTTTCCTCTCAATCTCACGAGCCGGGTAGGACCATGTGTGCCGTTGCTAAATTGAGGTGTTTAGCTTCCCCAACTTCGCAGCACGCGTTTCTCGCTATCCGTCCGGTGCGGAAAGGGGTATCCCGAGCGCAAATAATTGGAATCGGCTCGCTGGCAAGCTTGCTAGCAGGGCAGATGCCTCGCCAAGTTCGAACACCTCGGTGCGGTTCCACGCGCCGCTCACGACGGCTCGGCCGGCTGTGGTCCTGAATCCCGTCCGTCGTCTTTCCTGTTGCCGTCGTCGGTAGTAAAGGTCGTCTCTAACCCCGATGGACGACGACGAGTCGAGATCGTCAGGCCACCATGGCAGGCCACGTTCCAAGTCCGCCCAGGACCACGGGTACATGGCAGGAGTCAGATGCTCAGACGGCGATCCGGCTCGCTGGGAGCCTTCACCGCGGGCTCCCGTCTCTGAGCCTGCAGCCCTGGACTCAGGAGCTAGTTGTGCCACCCCGATCGGGCGCTAGGCCGACTGTAGGTCCCCTGTCGAAAGGTGGCGCGGTGGAATCGCACTCGGATTGGTTGGCGGGTAGGTCGGGGGTGCCCTGCGAGCTCCTGCGAGCCGGTGCAGGGCTCTGCTCCTCCTGTCTGTCGATGGCACAGAACCCAGATCCTTCTCAGGAAAGGAGATGCCAGCGGGCTGGGCGTTCCGAGATCAAGATGCGGATGATAGACTCGTGCAATCCAATCTCTCGGGTGCCGGTGCTGCCTCGTGAAGCTTTGCTCATGTCAAGGTCAACAGCTGTCCTTGCAAGTTGCTTCTTGAGTCCAGGCAAGTGGCTGCTTCTTCAACAAGCCTACATACATAGTAGTGCCCGAGCAGCCTAACAATGCGCCGGTTCGACTCCGCTGTGGTGGCTTGCCGAGAGTCGAGTCCAGCGTCAACCCGGCTTGTGATATTCCATGTTGCCATCAGGAGCGCCGCCAGCACTGCTCCATTGTTGTCTGGGCAATCAGAAGGAGTGAAGGGGATGCTCTGCGGGCGGCGGGCGACACGGAGGTTGGCCTTCCAGTCAGACCCGGCGCGTGAGACGTCTCGAGGCGACAGCTCTCTTAGATCAGACCGTCCAGCAATGGACGTCCAGACCTAATGCGGTTGGCAAACTCAAATGGCGCTCAAGTGAAGTGTGTGTGTGTTGTGCTAGCCGTGACACGTCGCGGGGCCCTAACTATTCGCAAGCACAACTTCAGCTTGGCGACATGTGGAAGTCTATTGTCTCTGCTGGATTATCAATTTTTTTTTCACGGCGCTTGTTTCGGGCTGCAGCTGACGAAGGTGGGATGAGATGTGCGTTGGTGAAGTGGTATTGCAGCAGTTCAACGCAGCCGGCTGGCCAGATTAGGATGTCAGTCGCGATGGCCAATGAGCACTTTGGCCTCGACAAGCATGGCAAAAAGTTCAGATCCAGGCTCTGGCCCTAGAATATCAACATATCCGCTTGTTGTGCCTCGGTCGTGACGTGGTGAGTGGTGAGCGGGATGGTGTAAATAGCAGGTATTAGTTGGTGCCTGCCAACGGCGGGAGGAAACACCAGGATTCAGTTGGATAAGACGGAAAGGCTACTAGCAGGCCTCCAGAGCTTGCTTGTCTGGCCAATGTTGCACCGCAAGACAAGACTTGAAGCAGCGGCCCTGATGACTGGATGGGTTGAAACATACAGTCCATTAGCCGCGTATGCCTTGAGCGATTGCGATACGGCGAACACGGGAAAGTCTGGAAATGCGGGTCGGTATATTGGCATTGGCGGCATGCTTCCGGGGCGTTGTCGGTATTCAGTTGCTGTCTTGAACTTGGCGATGGAACCTCGACGCCTGCAGTCCGATCGGCGAATGGAGAGGCGGGAATCCAAGACAGGAGTTCATGTGCAACGGCGGTGAGGTCCAGCGACTCCAGCCAGAGTACGTATTGTCTTGGTGTCTCGACAGGCAGCTGTCAATTGGCAAGATGCCAAGATGGATGGACGGGTGGGACAACAAAGCCTCGTCAGCAGGAGGACAAGCTAGGGACGATAACGGCGGTGATGTTCGTGGAGATCGTGATGGCGATGCGGGGAGTTTGCCCGACCCGACAGCTCTCATTACTTGCTGCCCCCATCAAGACGACGGGACGTCGGTGGTCATACAGCCTTGTCGTCCTCGTCCGCCGTCCGTGGCTGTCGGATACCGAAAACGCTGCGGCCGTCAGCACAGGTAGCGAGGCCGCCACGCCGTGGTGTCCGATGCCGTCACGTCTCAGTCACTTGGTCGACAGTCTTTATGAGCG
Organism: Colletotrichum sojae; assembly: GCA_014235955.1. Classification (NCBI taxonomy): domain Eukaryota; kingdom Fungi; phylum Ascomycota; class Sordariomycetes; order Glomerellales; family Glomerellaceae; genus Colletotrichum; species Colletotrichum sojae. The sequence goes on along the minus strand of WIGN01000316.1, from coordinate 36,936 downwards.
ACGGTCACACAGCCTCTTGACAGGCTGGGAGAACCTCGATCCATTCACTGGTTGAAATCCCAAACGTGCCAGGCGTCCAGGCGTCCAGGCAGCAAGTCGACGATCATCAGCGCCGTGGCAGATGAGTTGCGGCCAATCTGATGAGTCTGCCCAAACACCAACACATGTTTCCATCCTGGAGCCATTGGACAATTCTGCGAGCGGTACGGATACGGTACAGATCCTCCCATCCATGGCCCGGGGCTCAAATCACAGCTCAAAACTGCGTCGCAGTAGAGACGCAGCAGCCAATCTGCGTCGTGCAAGGCGGACCGAAGAGACAGATCCACGAGCCGGCGGGCGATGGGCCGTCTGCTGACGTTTCTCGGCGGGCGAAGGGTCTCAAGATCCCCATCCCCAGCGTGACAGCCAGGCGAAGCTTAAACGGAGACTGGTCACGTCTCTTTGCCGTCTCAGGGAACGAGGACAAGGAGCAACGCAACAGGAAGCCCAAAAAGACTGGACGAAGTGCAGCTTGTGCAGGGTTGTTGGAGTCTCGCTTCGTCAGCCCGGGAGCAGCCGGGGGGCCATGTGAAACGAGAATGAGGTTGTTGTAGCTAAGGTTAACAAGCTGCAGCAGGCACTCCTCACTCTGTGTTGTATAGCATGGACCTGCCGGAGCTTAGTGACAGCTGGGGGCAGGTGCTTTCCGACCGGGGAAGTGACATGCTGGGAACCTGAAAGGAAAGAGCATCGGGGCCAATGTCGATGCAAATGGCAAGAGCATCTATGCTCGGGGCCGACCTGCCTTCCTCGTGATGTCTGAAGTGAAGTGACAGTGCCTTCCTCGCCACCGAGATACTTACTCTGTGCACTGTAGTAATCTCGGCTTCACCTAAATGACAGGAATCTTGGTGGCATCCACTTGCCCGCAGTCCCGCCATCCACCCATTTACTTAGTGTCATGATCTCGCCCGCTGCAGGCGGATCTGCCGGGAGTCGAGTAGGCTCACCTGCGTCCCTAGCTCGCCTTTCCGTTGGGGGGCTCCTGGCAATGGCATGTCATTTCTCGAAATCATCACGGGTGAGATTCATCAGGGACACCGGCCTATGAGCTGATGCTGCGTTGCATTTTAGGTACCTACGGGTAAGCACAATGGGATGGGCTGTGGGCATGCACATGTGTTTAGGTCTCATCAGCCTCAATTCCTTCAGGCATCCTACCCAGCCCTACTATCCCTTGACTGGCCCATGGCCCATAGCATACCGCATATCGCGCAGTATTCCATGCCTCATGCCCCTGCCTGAGCGAATTGCTGGGCTGTGTTTGTGCTTGATCACCGCTAATGAGATTTCCCTTTCCAGCTGACAACATGCGGCATCCCACGGCACCTCATTGGCACTTCGCCCCCCCTCTTGTTCGAGGGGCAGCAAATTCAGGGGACGACCTCCTGTAGGAGCCCCTCGAGCCCCCGTTTGCCCGCCCTAAACGGGGTCTCCGAGCCCTGCCGGTGGGCCCTGTCGAGACTTCGCCACAGCACATTGGTAGTGTCCCTCCTCGCGATGACAGGCCAGAGACGAGACCCGCTGCCCGTTGCTGAGGTGCTTCAAGGAGGCCTAGGGAGGAGGATCGACTCAATGCGAGGAGAGATTCCACGGCCCGGGCCCGACTGAGGGGATTCCGGGCGGTGTTCGTACGTTGAGCTTCTCCCCACCAAGTCTCGACCTCTAATTCAGAGGATGCACAGTTATACACAGGTACAGTACTTCTGTCCCCGTGTATCTGCACTAGCGACACAAGTACCATCGCGCCCCTGGCACCCACCCCCCACCGATCCGCCCGGGATCCACAGCCTGCGGATGTTTCCACCAAAACAAACAGTCGGAGCACTTCCAGAAGAAAAAGAAAGGCTGGCAGCTTCAAAAAAACATCTCACTCACAGGGGTTGCAAACAGTGACACTGCATTTACGTTACCTGCTCTAGTGCAGATCGAGACCCGCCGGTCTGGATCACGGTCACGGCTGGGACGTGGAATTGGGACCGGCCGCCGAACTCCGGTCGGTGAGGGTAAGAAACCGAGGGTGAAGATGCACAGGTTACAGCATGGTAATTGCTTACGTTCGTTATCAGCTCTGATCCGTGCGCCGAGCCGCCTACCGCGAACCCCTCCGCCGGCGCAATTGGCCAGGTGGCGCCGCTCTTCCCGGCGCGGCTACGCAACACCTCCGACCTCCGATACCTAAACTTCCGTCGCATCAGCACATCGACAGTCTCATTGACACCACACCGAACTCGGGGCCCATCCACCGAGGTCCCGTCAGCAACGCTTGCATCGCCGTCACTCAGAAACCCTTCTTTGTGTCTCTCTGCTGTCAGCTCAGCGGGCTCGCCGCCCATCGGTGACATTCTTCACCGACCGCCTGGGCCCTCCGAGTCAGTCCTCGACTTGTCCGACGTCACCACGTCCCGCCAGCTCCGGCCATGCTCGCCCGCCATGCCTCCCGCCCTCGCCAGACCCTGATCGCGGTCTTCCTGGCCTGGAAGGGCCTGCTCCTCGCCGTCGCCCTGGGCAGCGCCGTCGCGCCCTCGTACGACACCTCGACGTCCCTGATGCTCCGGCGCAACGAGTCGGACCTGTCGCTCGTCACACGCCTGATGCGATGGGACGCCATCTACTTCGCCCAGGCCGCGAGGCGAGGCTACCTCTACGAGCAGGAATGGGCCTTCAACGCCGTGCTGCCGCTGTTCGTTTCCGGCCTCGCCAGGCTCGCGCGCGTGCTGGGCGTCGCGGATGATGGGTACGGCGGGCTGGAGGCGGCCATAGGCATCGCCGTCGCCCACGCGGCGCATCTCTTTGCCGTGCTGACGCTGTACGCCCTGACCCGGAGGCTTTTCGACAGAAAGCCCCTGGCCTTCCTGGCCGCGTTCCTCCACATCATCTCGCCCGCTGGCCTGTTCCTCTCGGTACCCTACGCAGAGAGCTCCTACGCACTCTTCGCCTTCGCCGGCTACTACGTCCTCTCCTCCGACCAGCCAAGAGGCTCGCTCCGCTGGACGGCGGCCCAAATCTCCGCAGGCGCCCTCTTCGGGCTCGCGACAGCCCTGCGGTCAAACGGTCTCCTAAACGGTATCCCCTTCGCGGCCGAGTGCCTTACGATCCTCCACTCCCTGCTCTCCAGCCCCATCACCGGCGCTAGCCTCGCGGGTGCCACGGCGGCCCTGCTCGGACCAGTCGTTGGCGGCGTCCTCGTGGCCTCGGGCTCCGTGGTGCCCCAGTACCGCGCCTGGTTGCGGTACTGTTCCGGCGCATCCGAGGCGCGCGCGTGGTGCGGGCGGACCGTGCCCGGCATCTACTCCTTTGTTCAGGAACACTATTGGTACGTGACGCGCCCCTCCTCCCGGCCCTATCAAGTTCCCGCCTGCGTGTACTCTGTCGGTACTTGCGGAGACATTTGTCTGCAGGCGGATGATCACGGAAACGCTGCGAAAAGATTTTCTTGCTAATCACTCCGGTCTAGGGGCGTCGGGTTCCTCCGCTACTGGACGCCAGGCAACATCCCGCTCTTCGCCCTGGCCGCCCCGGTGCTGGCGCTGATGATCGCGTCGGGGCTGGAGGTTCTCAAGAGGCCTTCGGTGTTGTCACGGAGTCCGACAAGCAGTACCAAAGCGACCGCCCGGAACGTCCCTCCGTCGTCCAGGCAGATCGTCGTGGCGTCGCTCGCCGCCTCCCAGTTCCTCCTCGCCGTACTGGCCATCACCACGTACCACGTCCAGATCATCACGAGGATCGCGACTGGGTACCCGGTGTGGTACTGGTGGGTTGCCGGGTGCCTCCTCGACGGCGAGAGGCGGGCCCTCGGACGGAAAGTGGTCACCTTCTCGGTCATGTACGCCCTGATCCAGGGCGTTTTGTTTGCGTCGTTTTTGCCGCCTGCGTGATAATAGAGGGGGGGGGGATATACCCAGGTCCTTCGTGTAGTTGCATGGATCCTAGCTGTTGTGGAATAGAGTTCTCCTCGGCGAGGGTCCTCCGGCTTCCCGCCGAAGGCAAGCCATCAGATGTCACCAGTGATGCCGCGCGTGACATGGGATGGCAACCACCTTTTTTGACGTGGACGTCTCGGAAAGTACGGAAGCATCAAAAGACGCTTTCTTTTGGCCCTCCGCCGGCATCTTGGAGCTTTGGCGCCAAGCGGTATCTGTACATTCATGCGTGCAGGGTAAGCTTGGGAGCTTTGGGCATCCCGTCCAAGGGATCATGCCATGTCACAGAGTGATGTCACTGCTTTGGGCATCTTTCATGTTCATGCCAAGAAAGCTTGCCGGGCGGGCGGGCATTTGTCAGGCCATGATGGTGATGGAATCGTTGTCGTGGTGCTTAGATGTCTAGGGCGGTTGGCTTATTCATCGTCTGGTGGACAGGACAGGTGGGTGGGATGAAAGCTTTTGATGACATCAAGGATGGGACAAGACCACCGAGGGGAGAACTGGACTTTCGCTTCCTGATAGCCAAGCATGTGTTTATCGCGAGGGAAGGGGTCGTAGACGTAAAGCATCGCTTTTGGAAATTATCAGTATGTTCCCAGTTACAGACACTCACCGATAGACCTGTGTTTTCGAGTCTAGTCATCCTTTCGTGTTAATCCGATACTCTGGGGAGCTGGTAGACGTAGTCTTGCAAAGAATATGGAACCCAAAGCAAAAGGAACGGTCACGTATCGCCCAGTATTTGAGACCTCGAAGTACGTAGTCTCAGCCTCCCAACGAACACTCATGGCACTTTCACAACTTCATTCTCCTCGGTCACTGCCAATTAAGGCGTGTTTTAGAGTACGCCTACACGAACGGTTCACCCTGAAAGGCATCAGAGAGTGAAGTTGATGCTTCTTGATTCGTAGGGAATGCCCGTTTCACTCGATGATGAAGTCAACTGTCCTTTGTAAAAGGTTACAGTACACGAGGAGCCTCATTGATGTGTTCGTCAGATTAGATAAATTACCCCTTCCCAAAGTAGTTCAACAGAGTATTCGACCGCGCCTCCTTCTTGACCTTCGTCGGCGACCCCCTCTCAACCTTCTTCCCAACCTCCAACACAGCCATCAACTCCTCAAACTCGGCCTTGGGAACGATCCCGCCGCTGGCCTCCTTGTGCCCCCTCGCAAACGACTCGCCCAGCCGCTCCCTCAACGTCGCGTCCTCCGCCCGCGCCGCCACGCCCTGCAGCACCTCGATGATATTCACCGGCGGATCCCTCGCCCTCGCGGACCGGGGCACGCGGCAGGAGAAGTTGACCATGTCCGGCAGATACCCCTCGTTCGCGACCAGCACGACCTCAAGCTTCGAGGAGGACAAATGCCCAGCCCAGCGCGTCGCGATGACGGGGTGGACCTGTGCCTGCGAATGGATCCGGAACACAGCAATACGACCGTCTGACGAGAACTTGGGCGCTGTGTGCGTGCAGCGCTCCACCTCGGCCTTCACCTCCGCCCTCGCAGCGAGCAGCGTACTATTCGAAAGCAGCTCCTTCGGACTTCCAGCGGCGAGGAGAGCGGCCCACGCACCGGGTACGTCGTACGACGCCGTCCTCCGCGGCGCGTTGATCAGCGACACGGCGTCGTTGACGGCCTTCTTGGTGTACTTCTTAAACGTCGCCTTCATATCGGGGAACGGCGGCTCCCATTTCAACGTGTTGCCCAGGTCGCCGTGCGTCCCCATCGCGCAGAGCCAGTCGCACGCATCTTCCACGCCGTCGTGGAGGTCCCGGCAGATGAGGTACGTCAGCAGCGAGCTCGTGGCCACGGGCGGACAGTCGCACGCCGTGACGTGGAGTGCGCCCTGCGGGTGGTCCGCCTCGAGGGCGTGGTGGTGATCGATGACGATTCCGCGGTGAGGCTCGGCGATGAGGGAGGGTGAGTTGCGGGACCCCTGGTCGAGGACGAAGATGTATTCCGGCTTGTGCTTTGCCATGGCCTCGCGGGAGGGGTCGTCGTGGATGTTGCTGCCTTTTGGCGGGAGGTAGACTGATATCAGCTCAGGGTCCAGGCCGAGGAGGACGAGGGTGCGGTGGATGATGGCGCCTGATGTGAGGCCATCTGCGTCCTTGTCTGGGACGATGAGGGTTTGCTTGTTGGCGGAGGCGCTGGGGTGAGTTGGCATGAGATGAGATGGGAGAGGACTGATGACGGTACCATTCACGGATGAAGCTCCTCGCGGCGTCTATCTTGTCCTGCGGCGCGGGCCATACGATCCCTCCATCGCTGTCTCGTATTGACGGCGTGAGGTGATATTCAGGCACGGCTGGCCGAGGTTTCTTGGTGGTCTTGTTTCCTGTGAGGCCGGCGGCGGCAGCGGTCCGCTTCATGGCGAAGTAACGGACGTTTTGTGGGATTGTAGTGCTTTTGACGTGAGTGGTTACTCTTATCTGGCTTGTACTAAATCTTCTTGATATTGTAATTCGACGACTCGCCCATATGGCCGTCGCAAAGCTGGCGAGCTTCATGGCGCGTGGGTGAGTTCACAGGTGTAGGTGACTTCACAGACTCCCTGCACAGGCATGTCGTCATAGAAGACGGGAGCTTTCTGTTCGGGCCGCCGCAATGCTTAAATCCTTCACTGGTTCCAGCGCGCCGGTTTAGGGGTGGTAGGTGCCCCGGGCTGTTTTAGCGCATGCGTGTTAGGGGGCTTCAGCGACCAAGTATCCCGGCATCTATATGTTTCCTGCCATCTCTTGTCCTCGTCGCCAATCTTCTACCATGTCATGCATGCAGCTTTATGACTTCAAGCAGAGTAAGGGATGGGTAATTGATCTGAGGGCTGTAAAGTTGGTGCCGTTGAAGAGGATTGCGTCATGGCAAGGTTGGTTGTCTTGTTTGTGGTGACCCGAGACAATACGGCCGAGAATGAGACTTTTGCGCAGAAAACAAACGAAGACACAAACTGAAGCTTGGGTCGATGGCTTAAAGGCCTTCAACTATAGAAGAGCATCCAAGCATTAATAAAGAGTTAGAGAACAGAGATATCTCTGAGACTCGAGAGTCTAATCATGACAACGTTGATGAGTAATCAAGTTACGTTCTGTTAAGTAGTTGCCTGCTGACGTAATGCGCTGTCGTGCGACCTGTGCGCTGGCAGGAGCTTCGCCGGAGAAGCTGCGCTGAAGTCCGTCAGAACATCATCCTAACCGAAATATCCATCGATTTTCAAGCTCGAATTCTATGCCAATCCACCCCCCGAACCGCGCCTAGAAACATGGCGGGGACGCAACTGGGGCTGGAGGCAGCCTTTTACCTCTATCCATGTGGTCTCTTTGTGACCCTGCTGGGCGCCCAATCGCTGCAGTTCTGGCGCGAAAGACGTGGCGGACCGCGCCAGGGCGCGCCGGACGAGAAGGCCGCAAACCTCCGCCGCTTCTACACGCGCCTCATCTGGTTCTTCCAGCTGGTCCTGTCTCTCGTGCTGGTGAGTAGAAGCAGAAGCATCCTGTGGCGTCAGTACGCAGACGCGACCAATTCGTCTCGCTAACCAACCATGGCCAGCTTGCCAGCATTATCCTCGCTGTGCGTGATGCCTTCGGCGGCCAGTATGATGGGGACGGCAAGGTCGCTCTCCCTTTTAGCGCATACATTGTAAGCACGCCCCTAAGACCTCAGAGTGGTAATGGAGCGTATCGCTGACACGACTCCAGGCTTCGTATGTCGCCGTCCTGCTCTACTTCCTGGCAGGTCTGCTTCCCGACCCCGAGGGCCCCTGGGTGCCGACTGCCTGCCATGCCTACGCCTGGGTCGTCGGCGTGCTCTTCGAAGCCGTCATCGCGGCTCTCTTCTTCTCCGAGAAGCCGTACCTGAAGGTCTCCGGAGACCTCTTGGACAGCCTCTCCGCCCTCGGCTTTGCCAGGATCGCCATCCTCCTCATCATGACCAGCATCCTCGCCCTGAGGGAGCACAGACTGAGACCCTCCATCCCGAGGTCCGACCCGGAGGAGCGGCAGTCACTGCTAGGAAACGGCAACGGCGCGGCGAGGAACTACGGCGGCGCGCACCCGCACGCGCCTGCGGCCCCGAGGCAGCAAGTCCAGGGCACCGGATGGCTCGACTACTTTGCCGGCTTCAAAGTCATGTTCCCCTACCTCTGGCCCAAGGACTCGCCCGCCTACCAGGGCATCGTAGTCATCTGTCTGGTTCTCCTCGTACTCCAGCGCACAGTAAACGTCTTGGCGCCGGTGCAGCTTGGAAACCTTGTCGACGCCCTCGGCGGGAAGAGCATCCCGTACAAGGAGATTGTCCTCTACGTCGTCTACCGTGCCCTCCAGGGCAACCAGGGAGCCCTCGGCGCCGCGCGTTCCGTCCTCTGGATCCCCGTCTCCCAGTCCCTCTTTCGTAGGCTGTCCTGCGCGGCGTTCGAGCACGTGCTTGGACTCTCGCTCGAGTTCCATCTTAACAAGAAGATCGGCGAGGTCACGAGCGCCCTGAGTCGCGGAGCCGCCATGAACACGTTCCTCGAGAACTTTTGCTTCCAGGTCTTCCCCATGGTCTTTGACATTTTCGTCGCCGGTATCGTCTTCTTCGTAAAGTACGACGCCTTCTACACCATCATCGTATTCTTCATCATGTGGTCGTACATCTTCCTCACCATTTACGTCGCCAAATACCGCGGCAAGCAGCGGAGGGACATGGCCACCAAGATGCGCGAGATGGAGGCCATCAAGACCGACGCCATCATGGCCTACGAGACGGTCCAGCACAACTGCGCCGTCGTCCCCGAGACCAACCGCTTCAAGGAGCACGTCGTCGTCTACCAGAAGGCCGAGCGTCTCGTGCAGTGGTCCCTCAACGGCCTCAACCTCACCCAGAGCTCCATCTTCTCCCTGGGAACCGCCCTGCTTGTTGCCGTGTCCGCCTACAAGATCGCCAACGGCGAGCAGACCGTCGGAGAGTTTGTCAGTCTGATCAACTACTTCGTTCAGCTCCAGGGACCTCTCAATTTTTTCGGAACTTACTACACCATGCTGCAGAACAACTTGATCGAGGCCGAGCGCATGCTTGACCTGGTAAGTCTGCCGGCCCTTCTCCTTTGCCGCACCCCTAACCATTCGCAGTTCAAAGAGACTTCCGGCATCGTCGAGAAGCCCGACGCCGTCGGCCTGCCGTCCCCCAAGGGCGAGGTGGCGTTCGACAACGTCAAGTTCTCGTACCAGAGCAAGAAGAGCGACCCCGCCCTCGACGGCATCAGCTTCACCGTCGCGCCGGGCACCAAGACGGCCATCGTCGGCGAGTCGGGAAGCGGCAAGTCGACCTGCCTGAAGCTGCTCTTCCGCTTCTACGACGTCCAGGACGGCGCCATCACCGTCGACGGCCACGACCTCAAGGACCTGAAGCTCGACAGCCTCCGGAGGAACATCGGCGTCGTCCCGCAGGACACGGTGCTGTTCAACGCCACCATCATGTACAACCTGCTGTACGCCAACCCCAACGCCACCGAGGCCGACGTCTACGAGGCGTGCAGGGCGGCCAACATCCACGACCGCATCGTCGACTTCCCCGACGGGTACGAGACCAAGGTCGGAGAGCGGGGGCTCAAGCTGTCTGGAGGCGAGCGGCAAAGAGTAGGTGCTCCGGCTTGTTGTTTTGTATTCAGCAGTTACTGACGTATGGGCTCGCAGATTGCCATCGCCCGCGCGATTCTGAAGGACGCCCGCATCCTGCTCCTCGACGAAGCCACGGCCTCGCTGGATTGCCACACCGAAAGGCAGATCCAGGACGCCCTCGAGCGCGTCACGGCGGGACGCACCACCATCACCATTGCGTGAGTCACAACGCCTGCACTGATCATTTACGTGACGCCACTGACACTTCCCACAGACACCGCTTGTCCACCATCACGACGTCTGACCAGATCGTGGTGCTCCACAGGGGCCAGATCGTCGAGCGCGGCACGCACAACGGGCTGCTCGCGCTCAAGGGCCGCTACCACGCCATGTGGGAGAAGCAGACGACCATCGAGAAGAAGCAGCAGGAGAAGACCGAGAAGGAGGGCGAGTCGTCGGAGACGGCGTCCCAGGAGTAGAAGGAAAGACACGTCGACTTTTCGCCAGCTAATCTTGCGGATCATGTAGAAGATTGTTATATTATGTGCTGATAGAAAGTGTATCAACAGAGCGTTTGAAGGACCTTCTGTGCCAATTCGTTTCCATTGCCGTCTAGATGCTGGCAACGCCGGGCTGAACCCTCTCCAACTTTGTCTTTAACTCCCACCACAGCTTCTTCTGCACGCGGCGCCCCTCGTCGCTCGTCACAAAATTTGACATCCTCCCGACGCCGCAGTCCTCGAGATACTCCCCGAACGTCTCATCATCCCCATACGCCGCGTGGACCAGTGTGCGACTGCCGACCTCAGCCGTGCGCGACAGCGTCGCAGAGAGCAGCCTCAGGTACAGCTTGAACCAGAAGCCGGTGGCCTCCCTCGTGATGTCGGTCGCGACGTAGCCCGGGTTGACGATGGATGTGACGACGCGGCCCTGGCTGTCAGACTTGGCGAGGAGGTCGGCGAATTCGCGGAAGACGAGGAGCTGTATCATTTTGCTGACGTTGTACCTGGCAAAACGTCAGCTGATGCAGCCGTGCGCTGGGGATTGGAAGTGGCTTACCTGTCTAGCATCCTGGCCGAGGAGGCGTCGCCGAGACTTTCAAAAATGTTCTCCGCGTGCCGCTCGGGGAAGGACGTAAAATAATGCACAAAAGAGCCCGTAAACGTCAACACGGTCTTGGACCCTCGGGCCCCCGCCGTCTCCATCAGCTTGGGCAGGAGTAGCAGGCCGAGCAGCATGGTGCTGACGACGTTGACAGTGATGGTAGCCTCATCCTCCTCAGCCGTAGAAAAGTCAAAAGTGTAAATCCCGGCGTTAGCAACAACGACATCAAGCCTGTCAAGATCCTTGGCCCGGCGCGCAAAGGACACGACGGAGTCGTATTTGGCCAGGTCCAGCTCCCACACCTCGACGACGTCAGGACGGCCCTCGGAGGCGGCGATGCTCTCCGCGGCAAGACGGCCTCGGGACGGGGAGCGGACGGCGAGGATGATCTTGCCGGCGTCGAGGCGGACGAAGTGGCGGGCTGCTTCGAGGCCTAGGCCGGTGTTGGAGCCTGTCACGATGATGGTCTGGTTTGTGAACTTGGTGGTCGGTTTGGGGAGGGAGGTGAGGAGCTGGGAGCGGAGGAAGTTGGTCTGTTGGATGAGGAGGTCTCTGATCATGGTAGACGATTATGGGAGGCTATTGGATACACGTGGGACAAAGCGGCTTAATGATTCGAGTTGAGAGAACAAGGACGCTGCTATATCGAGATCCAACGATTCTTCTACCTCATACTTATACATACCTAGATAATGCCCGGTTCTTTCGAAGGAGATGGAAGTCCCGTATGTGCTGCTACCTATGCATCTTCAAAGACTTCCTTGTGGGAGACCATGAAAGATACGTACCAAACACTGCAACGAGGCTAGAATCAAAAAGGGAAGCAATCAACCGGCCCAAAGTCCCGGGCGACTTCCCCCCCCCCATGCCGTCAAATGGCTTCAAAGTCGCGATGGGATTGGCCGGGGCAAGCCACCGCTGACGCCCGTCCCAAAGGGGAAAGGCGCTGTAAGCCCGCTGCAGGAGGCGCCCGGGCGGTGCCTGCCTCCGGAGCGCTGGGACGGTGGAAATGACAGCCCGCGGCCGTCGTACCCAAGTACCTGAGTACCTACCTACACTAGGTACATACATACCTTCCCTCCGTGTTCCGTCATCTTCTTCTCTGTCTGGATAACTACCTAAAAAGAAAAAAAGAAAAAAAGAAAAGTCTCCCAAACGTCTCCTGGTTCAACATTGCATCCCGTCTTTTCGACCAGATTACACCGTCCGTCCCTTTCCTGTTTCGTTCTCTCGCGGTGTAAGCTGTAAGCCACTTGCAGCTCCGAATCCTTGGCCGCCTGGGAAATCATCTCGTCTACAGCTTGCGACTCGCACGACTACCCAGGATACGACAGCTGCACATCACGAGCAGACCAGCAGACGCAGAATGGCTTCCCTGCCAGTCAACATGTTGCCTCCTATGCTCCACTCGTCGGAAGCTCGGTGCCCCGATGACGACTGGACCGGCCTCCGGGACAGGGCCGAGAGACGCAAGCGGCAGAACCGCCTGAACGTGCGGGCTCATCGTACTGTTGCCTCCACCTGATATCCTAGACGTTTGACTAACCCAAATAACAGGCAAAAAAAAGGCTCTAGAGGCACGTCAGAAGCAGAAGGAAGCAAGTCGGGCCTCGGGAACACCAGCGTTAGGCCCGCCGGCGTCAGGCCCTCCCATCCAGATCCTCCAGTGGGTTCCTCCGACGGCCCCGACCCGAGCCAAGATCCAGCTTCTCTCGCGATCCTCCTCAGAGGACGACATTCCAGTTCGAAACACCCAAGCTGTGGTTCGCTCGCCCGACCGCCGACGACCCTCACGGTTCGGACCCAGGCAAAAGACCGGCCGGAAACCTCCTTACTTCCAGACCCCGGACCGCTGGTTCCCCCTCTACAGGGATCACCTCATCCCGCTTGTCTACTACAACGTCTTCCGCGCCACCATCACCAACATCAACATTCTCTCCCTCACTTTCCTCATAGACTGCAACACGGACCTGGAAAACACCCCTCTCTTCCCGGCCCCGTCCCAGGTCCCTCCGACCCTTCTCCCTACCGCCTTTCAGCGATCGACGCCCCACGAGGCATGGATCGACATCTTTCCCTCGGGGGCCATGCGCGACAACGCCATCCGTTACCGCGACAGCTTTGACCACAGCAAATTGTGCATGGATCTTGTCGGCTGCCAGGAGGGCCAAGCTGGCGACCAGCCGGGAATCATCGCCTGGTCCGACCCTTGGCACCCCGACGGCTGGGAGGTCACCGAGAAGTTTGTCGAGAAGTGGGGTTTCTTACTCAAGGGATGCGAGGATCACATGAGGGCCACGAACCGCTGGCGTGCCATGAGAGACGAGGAGCCGCTGGTGTGGGAGCTCGAGTAGATCACGAGGTCGTCGACGACTGGGTGAATCTTGTCTTGGACTTCTCTCTAATCATGTATGAACCCTTCCGATGCCGTTCAGCGTCCTTCATCTGCGCCATACCCGCTACTTGCCGCACCTCAGTCGTCTTTCAATACACATATCTAAACTGCGGAATCTCCTTGTCCGTCTTATCCAGCAGGTTCAGCGGCACATGGTCGCCTGCGCCGGTATCGAGCACCTCGCCGATGCTGTCCCGGCGCTTGTTCTCCCAGATGAGGTAGTACCGGAGCGCGAAGCAGGTCAGCACGCCAATACCATAACAGATCAGCATGGCCAGGAATCCCGACTTGTACGACGGAGCCTCCCACTCGAAGAAGAGCTGGGGTCCGATGATGTTGCCGGCGCAGTACGCAATGAAAATCTGTATTACTGTCAGCCATGTACTCGATCTTTCAACGCTCCAAATCTTTACTCACCATCGCGTTGACGGTCGTCTTCTTGGTGAATCCACCAAAGTTGCCCGAAGACATGGCCAGGATCATCGGGAAGTTGGCGCTGTACGCGACGGTCAGGCAGTACCCGAAGAAGCGCGCCCACTTCTGCACGGGCGAAATCTGCCTCACCATGGCTGCACCCGCGATCGATATCGCCAGGTTCCACGCCATCCAGTACGTGCGGCTGTTGCGGAAGTACGTGCTGCCGCCGGTGGCCATCAGCACGAAGACGAGCTGGAACACAGAGCTGAGCATCTGCACCAGCAGCGTGTTCAACGTGCTGAAGCCCATGCCCTTGATGACGATGGATCCGAACCCGTGCACGCCGCCGTTGGCGATCTGCGCGCTGATCTGGATCGTGAACAGGAGCCACGCCTTGACGTCGGTGAGCGCCTCGACGCACTGCTTCCACTTGAATGTATCGCTCTTGATGCCCGTCATGTTGGACTCGACGCGCTCGATGGCCTTGATGCGGTCGGCTTCGCTGAGGAACCGGGCCTTCATCGGCGTGTCGGGCAAGAGGAAGAAGATGGCGAACGACCATGCGGTGGTGATGCCTCCAAAGATGAGGAAGACGGCCTGAGGTGACGGGTTAGGGAATGGCTCGTGACAAGGACCTAGGGCAAACATACCTTCCACGGAGCTATGCTCTCGATGTGGCCAATGGCATACGCGACGATGCCGCCAAAGATGCCGGCAACAGTGTTACCCATGAACCAGGCGCCGTGTCGGAGAGGCTGCTCGGAGCGCTTGTACCACATGGAGACGACGATGCTGAGGCCCGGAGCGATGGCGGCCTCGGCGATGCCGAGCATGATGCGGTTGGCCAACAAGCCTGCGCCGTTGAAGCAGAGGGCCGTGAACATGAGAATGACACCCCAGACGAGCCTGCCATGTGGTCAGCCATCAGCCCTCCCTTTAGGCCCATGGTTCGACGAGACTTACACTGACGCGGCAATCATCTTGCCGACAGGCAGACGAACCATCATAACTCCAGCAGGATACGACGCAACGAGGTATCCAAAGTAGTAGATGCTGGTTGCCCACGAGTACTCGGAGCCCGTGAGACCCATTTCGGTCCGCAACCCCATGATGGCCGTGTAACTGAGGGCGGACTTATCAAGGAACTGAAAGAGGTACGACATGGCCATGACGGGCAACAGGCTGCGATGCCAAGTCAGCGAATGCATGCCAAGAGTGAGGCTCAAAAGGACTGCCTACCGCATGTCGATCCTGCGCAGGATTCTCCTGTCTTCCTCCGGGCTGAGGCCCTGGCCAGAGATAAAACCCTCGCCGACATCTTTTGGAATCTGGTCTGCCTGACTGACATCGTCAAGGGGACCTTTCTCTGTCTTTTCCGACATCTTTTCGATAGAAAGGCTTGGGTATCAACTCGGAGAGAAGAGAAGCGCCAACAAGGACAAGAGGTTTGCTCGGAAGATATCAGGGATTGGCTCGCAAACTGATGCGACTCGTGATGAGTGGTGCGAGGGCCAACTCCAACCTTATAAGCCGACCCCAGAATCCGATCAGCAACCGTCAAAGTAGAGTTCGTAGCCAAGCCGGGAAACGGGCGTGGTCGTTATCGGTGCAACCATGCAGAGTGTCCGAACCCGGCCGGCCGGAACGTGGGATGGTGTTGCTATCTGATCCCATCACGAGACGCCATCGACATCGCCGTGGCGAAGGGAGATGTCAGCTCAACATCAGCTTCAGTTGTCGTCGTCGCTCCGCCATGTCGCCCCATGACGGTTGATGTTGATTGATAACGCCGGATAGCCGACGAAGCTCGACGACAAGCGATAGCCGATCCGCGGCCAAACCCCAGCTAATATGCGATACGACCTTCAGCGGATGCGGGGAAATCCATTGCGGACCAACATCCAAGGGGGTCGTCAGGTGATGCACGAGATTGGCCAGAAGAGGCCGGCCGGTCTGGCGGGGATGCTGCTCCGCTACGTCACAAAAGCCGAGCAACGCCCGGAGACTCAGATAACAAACAAACCCACCTCTCCGGACTGGAACCGCTCGCGCACGTCGACCCGTCTGCCCAGGCGGTTCTGCATCTCAATAGTCTCCTTGAGGAAGATATGCGCGCGGTCGAGGTTCTTGCCGAACCGGCTCATGCCCTGGAACCGGCTGAGCACCCACTCGCGATGAAGCAGGTCGTCAGTCTCGAGGGCGACCATGAAGAGCGGCCACGCGATGCGTGTCATGGACTCGTCGCCCTCGTGCTTGAAGGCCTGGAAGGCGAGGTTCATGATGTCTCTCAGGGCGTTGCGCTGGCGCGTGGAAAGCATGGGCGTGTCGTCGAAGCGGGTCAGACGGAGGAACTCGAGCACAACGGCGTGGTAGTGCGGAACGATACCGCGGATGTTGGCGACCAGCCGGTGGGTGTTGTCCGTGCTGATAGATAGCTCAGCCGCGACCTCGAGCAGCTCGGTGAACTTCCAGCCGACCTGCTGGATGGTCATGTCCACGGCCATGACACGCTGCTGATGCTGATACTGCGAGTCTGGGTCCTCTTCGCGAGACAGGTTCGCAAGCTGGGCAATCATGAAGCGCAGCTGTCCGCACGCGCCGAGCAGAGCATATACGTTGCGGTTCTCGACGTCGTCTAGGAGTTCAGCCTGCGGGTATGCGTCGGCCCACATGCTGCGGTAGAGCGGGTTGGAGAAGCGGTGCAGCCGCTCGAAGCTGTCGAGCGGCTGGAAGGGGCTGTTGGGCAGGACGCCGGTCCTCGCGATGCCGTTGCTGGCGTCGAGTGCTCCCATGATCTTGTGCAGGGCGCAGTTCAGCTGGCCGCCCAGGCCGTACGACGCGGCGGCGGCATCGTGCAGGGCGATCCAGACCAGCATGCGCGCCGAGTAGAGCGACAGCCGCGAGCCGTCCTCCTGCTGGCCGCGCCTCGTCAGGGCCAGGCTCTTCCTGTTGTTCTCCGGGGACGGGGCCGGCAGCTGCATGATCATGTCCTTGAAGCGGTGCTGCAGTATCAGACTCGCCCCGGTGAGGTGGTTCGACAGCCCCTGGCACTTCCCATCACCGTACTTTTGCTCGTAGAGGAGCATCAGATACAGCGCGGTGCAGACCGAGTCGAGGTCCAGTTGATCGCTCGCCTCGCTACCGATGGTGTCTGCCATCATTCTCAGCGCCGAGGAGTAGTGCTGGAGAGGAGTTCTCGGACCCCTGGCCTCCTCGGCATCCT
The DNA here is from genome assembly GCA_014235955.1 of Colletotrichum sojae. NCBI lineage: Eukaryota > Fungi > Ascomycota > Sordariomycetes > Glomerellales > Glomerellaceae > Colletotrichum > Colletotrichum sojae. The sequence goes on along the minus strand of WIGN01000316.1, from coordinate 20,233 downwards.
TGTTCCGGCGGAACTCCAGCTCCCGCCCGCCAAGGGCGAGCACCACGTGCATGACCATGGGGTCGGTCTGAGCGATGTCGAACATGATGGAGAAGAGGGAGAAGTCCGGGTTCTTGGTATGGTGCAGCTTGGCGAAGCTTGTACGAAAGTACCTTATCGCCTCGTGGTCAGCCGAAGAGAGGTCCAGCGTGCAGGCGGCCAGGGCTGGAGCCGACGGGTTGAAGAGCGACAGAGCCTTGTTCTGGTCAAGACGAGCGACAGCCTGCGCCCACGTCGGCAAGCCGGGCGAGAGAATGTCGTCTGCCACAACAGCCGAGGAGGAGGACATAGACGACGACGCAGACGACAGGAGCCGATCCTTGCGGGACTTGCCTCTCTTGGTAAGCTTGAGTCGGGGTGCATAGTCGCAGAGGAGCCGCAGGCGGATGCAGCGGTGGCAGTTGGGCCGCTGCTCGTCGCATTTCACCTTTTTGGTGCGGCACGTCCAGCAGCCGTTCCTCGACCGCGGTCCACTTCGGCCCTCGCCGGTGGCGGCGCGCGGCGTGGCTCCGGTCCCGGCGGTGGTGGGACGGACGAACTCGGCATCGACGGCCGCATCGTCCTGCTGCTGCTGCTCACCGGCCGTGGCTACGACGGCAGCAGGAGATGAGGAAGAAGCACCGCCGGTAGCAGCAAAAGCGGCGGCATCGTCGATGGCAGTGGCAGCTGAGCTGCTCCCCGGTGAACTCCCGTCTCCTTGGGGTGGCGATGAGCTCATTGGCGGTCGCCTACAGACTGAACGCCAGTCGCGTTGGTCGGCTCTATCGGCGGGATTATCGCACTGTTTGAAAGCGTCAAAGTGGAGGCCAAGAGCTAGTGTAAGGCAAAGCAAGACAAGGGGCGGGGAGGGGGAGGGGTCCTGTTAGCCAGCTGGATGTTTTGTTCCCTTGCGACTCTCGTTTGGTAGAGGCCAACACAACGCGACACAACGGCGGGAACGCGCTTTGATGCGGGCGTATGTGTGTGGGTTCAGGTGGATGGGATACGGATACACGATGCCGGGTTTCCCGCGGGGATCTTCTGTTGGTTCCGTTTGCTGCAGACTGTTTTGTCGTGTAACAGTTTGCTTTTCTCAAAAATAGCCGATGAAGAGAGGATCCAGCCGCGACACGACAGGACGCGACGTTCTCCAGATATTTTGGGAAGGGCTAGTTTCTCAGACGAAGGAGAAATTCACAAGAGATGGAAGTTGAGTGATTGATCAGATGAACCAAGTGGAGGTGGCTGGTCCTGCTTACCGATGTGATGACCAGACTGTCGTCTATCTCCTCACCAAGGACGAGAGAAAATGCACCAAAATTGCCGACCGTCGGCTATCTTTCCCATCCAACTCGATTGCGACCTTTGGCGGTCGGCAAAGTCCAGCACCGATTGCCGATGGGCTTCTGCTCTCTGCGCCTCTTGAGTTGGAGAATCCCTGTCCCTTTACTCATCCCAGAGCCTGCACACAGAGGGCTCCCCTCTCCACACTCTGCCGAGGGCCCATGATACTGTGAAGGCGAGGGTACCGTGATTCTTGGGTAATGGAAAGTGGCGAGCGTCGTCTATTCAGGACGGGAGGTTCAGGAGAAATGATACGGCCAAGTCTCTAAAAGGGAGCTCGTCCGAACGTTGCTAGGCTCTCTTGGTTGTAACCTGCGATCTCAAAATCTCACTCACTCACTCTTTCGCTCAGTCTTTCTCACTTTCACTCTCTCTGATTGTCCCTGCAACTGTAACCCCTCATAACATCCAAAATGTCCATCATCGAGATCTCGGCCGCCCCTGCAGCCGAACAGACCACCAACCAAGCATCGGCAGCAGCTTCGCAGGGATTCGATCTCGAAAAGGCGCGCAGCATCATCAACTCACACCTCGACGAGCTCAACTCGTCCCTCCACAACGACATCAACAAGACCCTGCACGCAAACCCAGAGACGGCCTACAAGGAGTTCTTCGCACACGAGACCATTACAGACTACCTCGAGAAGCAAGGCTTCACGGTGAAGAGGCACACCTATGGCCTCGAGACCAGCTTCGAAGCCGAGATCGGCTCGGGGGGCCGCCAGGTCGTCGTCTGCGCAGAGTACGACGCCCTCCCGGACATCGGCCACGCCTGCGGGCACAACCTGATCGCCACGTCCTCCATCGCCGCCTTCCTCGGCGCCGCCCGGGCCCTCACGGACCTCAAGATCCCGGGCCGCCTCCGCATCCTCGGCACCCCGGCCGAGGAGGGCGGCGGCGGGAAGGCAAAGCTCATCGACGCGGGCGCCTTCAACCCCGCCTCCGACGTCGCGGCCGCCATAATGGCGCACCCGACGGCCGCGCACCAGGGCGGCAGCGGCGACGGGTCTTCTGGTCTGGCGGGCTTCAAGCTGATCGCGAGCCACAAATTCCGCGTCGAGTTCCGGGGCAAGACGGCGCACGCGGCGGGAGAGCCGTGGAAGGGGCTCAACGCGCTGGACGCCGCCGTCGCCGCCTATAACAACGTCGCCCTTCTGAGGCAGCAGATCCAGTCCGACGAGCGGATCCACGGCGTCATCGAGGTCGGCGGCACGGTACCCAACGTGATCACGGATTACACCCGGATGAACTGGAACGTCCGCAGCCCGACCATCGACCGCGCCGATGCGCTGCTCGCGCGGGTGAAGGCCTGTCTCGAGGCTGGCGCCGCGGCGACGGGTTGCGAAATCAACTACATCGTGTAAGTCCCCCCTCCAATCTTCCCAAACCTTTCATCAGTACTGACACCACCGCAGCGCCCCGACGTACATGAACCTCCGCGCCAACGACGCCCTCTGCAAGGCCTACGTGCAGGACATGGCGGCCATCGGCGAGACGATCCAGCTGCACCAGGCAAAACCCTTCAACGCGTCCACCGACATGGGCAACGTCTCGCACCTGGTCCCCAGCTTCCACGGCGCCTTCGTCATCCCCACGTCGCCCGACGTCGCGGGGCACAACCCCAAGTTCGCCGCCGCCGCGGGGGCGGACGAGGCGCATGATGCGGCGATCAAGTGCGCCAAGGGCATGGCGATGCTGGCTGTGAGGGTGCTCGTCGACGAGGCTCTTGCGGCGGGGGCGAGGAGGGATTTTGAGACTCCGGACCAGGAGTGATGGGGAAGAGAGATTTGAAATGATAGACGTGATACCAATGATAATCGAGTAATGATAAGCTTATTCAACCAGGTAAATCTCCATTTCATCCGTGATTGTTCGCTTCTCAGAGAGGTCTCACTTCTACGTCAGTCCCCTTCTTCTGCTCCAACTCCTTCAAGTCCTCGATATCTATCCTAGCAACGTTGGTATCGTCACCACCAAAGACCTTGGCAACTTCCTCCAGAGTGAGGTTCTTCGTCTCCGGGTAGAAAAAGTACACGAAGACGAGGTAGCAAAAGTCGAGAATCTGCAGAAGCCATTAGCAATGATCATAAAAGGAAGCTCTGGCACCCACGGTGTAGAACATGGCCAGAGTCCAAGCATGCCCAGCAGCCGTAAACTCATCCCACGCAATCGGATTCGTATAACTACCCCCCCCCCCCCGCGTCAGCACACATCTCCCCTCTCCCCCTCCGAACAATCTCACCTCCCCAGGACGATAAGCCCCTTGACGAACACCGTCTGCACGACCCCCGCCTTGGCCCTTAGACTATACGGCATGATCTCGATCGCGTACGCCGCCATGACGCCCGTCCACGCGACCTGGTAGAAGAAGCTGAAGAGCCAGATGAAGGCGATCTGCGGGTACCCGAACCTTGCGAGGTCGCGCGTGCGCTCGTACTGCGCGCCGACGGCCGTCCAGCCCGCGTAGGCCAGGCACATGCCCGCCGTGGCGGCGAGGAAGAGCGGCCGGCGGCCGAGGCGGTCGATGGTCAGGGAGAAGGCGACTGAGACGACGAGGGCCATGAGGGTCTGGCCGCCGCTGAGCTGTTGATACGGAACATCAGCAAAGCTGTTGCGTTTCTTTGTTGCTCGATGGGGCTTACTCACCAAGACTTTGTTCCGCTGCTCCCGGATGCCCGCCCCCTCGTAGATCTTATTAGCATAGTTGGAAAACAGATTCGTCCCGCTGTACTGCGACGCCATCGCCAACGACGCCAGAATCGCAACGCGGTACCGATTCCCCGACACCCTCAGAAAATCCAAATATCCAGCCTTCTCCCGGAGCTCATCCCCCAATGTCCTCCTCATCTCCGCAAACTCAAACGCAACAGTCTCATTCCTCGAGTCCCCGTTCCCATGATACCGCGCCAGCATCCCCTCCGCCTCCTCATATCTCTCCTTCGCAACCAGCCAGCGCGGCGACTCGGGGACCCAGTATATCACCAGCAGAACAAGAATGCCAGGCAATGCTTGTAGTATCGTCAGCGACCGCCACGACCACTCCCCCGCCATTCGGATCGTCGCGAGCGCCAGCCAGGCGCACGTCGTCGACCCGACGCCGTACATGCAGTTCACTATGGCGGAGACCTTGGCGCGGTGCTGCGGGTGCGCGATCTCGGTGACCAGCAGGCCCGCGCCGTTGAAGGAGCTGCCGAAGCCGAGGACGAAGCGGCCCGCCATGTACACTGTCGAGGTCAGCATCCTACCCCGGGATTCAGTTTGAGTCGAGGTTTCGAACGGACTCCCTTGGCTGCTGGAGAAAGCCCGATGAGGGCTCCGATGGTTTCGATGACGCAGCCGATGATGATGGGTGCTTTGCGGCCGTAGTTATCTGCGAAAAAGGGGCTGCGCGAACACCGTTCTGTTAGTACCTGGTCCGCTGGACACCCGATGGACTTACACCATCCAGAAGCTGCTCAGAGACCCAATGTCGAGTATCGCGACGATGATGCCCAGTCGGCCTCCGGTGGGGTGGTCGAACGAGCTCTGCCACTGGTCCATGACCTGGGACGTGTTCATGAGCTTTCTACACGGACAAGACTCAGCCTGTTAGACTTGACCAGGAACAAAACGATACGGTAGCTTGGAAAGACGCACGCATCAAATCCTGTGGAAGCCGACATCGTCATCAAGATGGTGCACCAAAAGTAGAGCTTCCGCAGCCCCGGGTCCTTCCACCAAGTGACCGGCTTGAACTTCGGTGCTTCGGCCCGCGCCGCCTGTGCCCGAGCGTGTTTATCCCCACGACCCAGAGTGTTCTGGGCCATCATGTAGTTACAACGTCAAATGAAAGATAAAATAACGAGGACATGAGATTGGGTGGTCGATTGCAATGCAAGATGGCACATGACGTTCATTTTTAAGAACGGACGGAATATCGTACTCCACGCATCGCGCGTGTTGATAGCTCGACACGGCGATCAGTCGTTAAAGAGCCGGACGCACGACGTACCGTGAACTCTAAGCGCGGTGAGTAAATAAACTTTTGTTTGATGAGACGTTGTACCGTCGCGTCAAGACTCGGCCTCCCACCTCTGCCAAGGACTCAGCGAAACCAGATTACAGCAGACGTCAAGGGGTCTCCCTGCGGGAAAGCCAGACCGGATGTAGCTTAATAGCCAGGCAAGAGCATGAGACGCGAGAACGAATCATTCACCGGCCTTGACCACACCTCAAGGATCTAGTTTTCAGCGGAGCGGAATGCCACTTCCAAAACGAACGTAGATGGCATTTCATTCGCATAACATGAACCTCCTTACTCTTGAGTTGCTCGTCAAGGTAGATGCCCGTCGTGTCCCGCCGCGATGAGCCGCTGGTTCGCCTCCCAGACCTCCTCCGGAATCTCCTGCTCAATCTGGAAGCCCTTGGCCGGGTACTCCCGAATCCTCACCAGATCCCCAACCATGATATTCACCACCAGCTTCTTCGGGTTCTCCCCGTCAGGATACTCCTCAAATCCCAGCTCGGGGCTCGTCACAGTAAACTCCGTCCCGGCGTCAGGCCACTGCTTCTTAAAAGTCGCGTACGTCCGTCTCTCCATGTACGGCTTCTGCACGAGCACGAAGCTCTCCGCCTTCAGCCCCCTTTCTTTCAACAAGGCGTGGGTGAAGCGCACGTTCTCGCCCGTGTTGGTCGACCGCGGCTCCACGACGATCTTGTCGTCCGGCACGCCCATCCCGCGCGCAATGTCCGCGAAAACCTCGGCCTCGGGCCGGGAGAAGCGGTTCTCGGTGAGCTTGCCCGCGCCACCCGAGTAGATCAGGTAGTCGCCGTACCCGTCGAGGAAGAGCTGCGCCGCCCGGGCCGCGACGCGGGTGTCGAGGCTGCAGAGGCAGAAGACCGCCGAGGCAGGGCGGAGGGGCATCTGCATGCGGTGGTAGTTGTAGACGATTTCTGCGTCCCGTTCGGTCTGGGGGGTTGTGTTGGGCATTTTGAGGGTTGTGGGTTTCAATTCCCAGACAGTAGGCAACTTGGTCGAAGAAGATGAGGCATGTTGAAGGCAAGAGGACACGAATGGGGTCCAGTTGCTGAAGTTTAGTAAGCTATCAACACGTGGGCGGCGCTAAGTAATATGAGTGCCAAGTATGCAGGTCTCAGGGATAATTGCCAGGTTGACATCCCAAGACCCACGGGATAATTACGGCTTGCATCAGAAAGGCCAGCGCCACTTCACTGACTTCTGGGTTCTGTTGTCACAATGTCTACTAGAGCACCAAGATGTCATGCCCCAGCACAGACAGGAGCCGAACAGCATGATTCTGGCAAGCTTCTGAGCCACGCAAGTCTTTATCAGCGGCCGTGGCTGAGGAGCAATGCCTGGTTCGCAACCAAGGTGATACCGGTCAACCAGGCTGAACAATGCCAGGCGCAGACCAACCTTTGTGCGTCTCTTTGATCTTCTGGAACATAGCCGAGCTGTTGCAACCCTCGAACCAAGCTTTTGACGAGTTTCATAATTCTTTGTAGAAAGTCTTGTTCGGCCCGTGGCTTGAACACCAGAGTTCTTCATGATTGACTTCTTTACTTGGGCGCTCATGCTCTCGAACGGGCCTGAAGATTCCCAGACTTCGTCAAAGGCATGCTGCCAACCTGGTGCGCTCATCCCAAAGATGCCAGTATCCAGGAGCCAATTTTAGAATTCTGGAAGAGTCGGAAATCACGTTTAAAGACCGGTTCTCTCTCTCCAGGTTTCTGCGTGTTGTCGTTGGCATTCCACCGCCGCAACGCCCTCCTGCCTCACCATCCCCGGAAACTATTAGTTGCAACTCCAACGATGGCTTACTCATTCCTAGCAATCAACTGCATGGACAGAGGCAACTCGGCGCTCGTCTCTCAACGCATCAAAAAAGTCCAAGACCACCTCTTAGAAATCACAAATTTTCGCGACGGGAAAGACGAGCCGCCCACGGCCAACTGGATTTCAGATCGCCTGACCTACCCGAGCGTTTTCGACTCGGCCGAGTCCGCTGTTCAGCGGCGGCATAGAGAAACACCCGAAATCCAGGCGGAAGAGGGTGAGACGTCCGTCAACGATGTCCTTGAAGAGCGAAAGCGCGAGGCGCTCATGGAGTTCTACCGCATGCTCAGGAAGAGAAGGGAGAGGGACTATCGCGAGCTGTACAAGATCAAGCAGCTGCAGTCAAGCAAGCAAGCGATGAACGCCTCGGTGAAAAAGTTGAAAAGGAGGAGGTTTTGGAACCGGAAGGAATCATCATTCACCGTGGTATGACCCTTTGCATGCGGGTATATAATCATTGCTCATGTGGAAGTCGATATAGTGCTAAGTTAATGACAAAAGCATGAACAGTCAAGATGTTATTTCAGTCGAGCTCAAAGATCCGTTTCCGTCAATGAGACCGGCTCTCCCATCTCCCACCTCGGTAGCCAAACACTGCTCGAGATGGTCGGTTATTACCTCAGACCTAGATCAAGTACTTGATGAACAAGGTCCAGGCGGTCGCAATCATGGCAGTAAGGATCGAAAGCGTGTAGATGGTCCAAGGCTTCTTGACCTCTCTCTTCGTGAGCGGGTGGCTGTCGCGATCCTCAATCTCGCTCCCGATCTGTTCGCGCTTCGCACGCGTCAGGGTCATGCCCTTACCGAGCTTCTTGTGGTCCAGGATAATGTAGCAGCAGCCGAGGCAGAAGCCCCAAGCTTTGATCGCAGTCGACACCAGCAGCACTCGGTCGTACGCCATGTCCTTGGTGCCGTCCTGCAGGACACCGTAGGCGACTTCCATCTGCAAACTAGTTAGCAAAGAACTTGGCGCCAGGTCTGTATACAACATGGTGAATACTTACAATAGTACCGCCGGAGTTGTTGAAGGCTCTCCAGAGTCCGAACGCCGTGCCGAGCTTGTCCTGGTCCGCCACCAAGAGAGGAATACAGACGTTGAGAGGCATGCCATTGATGAGGCCGGCCATAGACTGGAATACCAGAGCAACCAAGGGATGTACCTTCGTGAACCCGATCAATGAGTTGGCGATAATGTAGAACAGCGGTGCAAGAGCAACATAGTGGAAGCGGTGGCCGTATCGGTCAATCAACCACCCGATGATGGGGCTGCCAACGATCCTGAGAACACGTTGCCCCGTGGACATGAAGCCTGCCGTCTCTTCGCTGTATCCCTTCATGCGGATGATATCGGCCGCCGAGACACCAAAGCCGTTAGCACCGCCGCTTTGCAGGATCTGCGTGCCGGGTAGCATGAGATACTGCCAAGGGAGTCCGAGTAGCGACTTCCAAGAGAAGATGCGCTTGACGTTGAGCTTGTGGTTTGCGGCGACGGCCTTGGCTCGAGCAGAGGTCAGGCGGAGGTGTTTGGGGATGAACACCCGTTCGAAGAAGACGTAGACGATGTTGATCGCCATGGAGACACCGCAGAAGATGGCTGGAATCCAAAAGGTCCATCCATACCACCCAGTCTTGTCACGAATGGGGATGGCAACCATGCCGGCTACCATGCCCACCGTGCTCGATATCGCATTCTCGAGTCCGAACGCAAAGGCGAGTCCTCCGGCACCAAACCAATGGTAGACGAACTGGAGCATCAGAAGTTAGCGTTTGTGCTAGACAGGAGGAAAGGAATGACATGTTGAAAAAGAGGCAACCTTTTGCTGGGCTTGATCCAGAATGGCCACACCAAAACCCATCAACACATGGCCAGCAGCAAGCATTCTCCAAGTCTCCAGATGGATAGCAGCGGCAGCAACGCTAGCTCCAATGAAGATGATGGTGGTACAGCAGATGGTGATGCGGTTCGGCCCCCACCAGTCGAGTGTCATACCACCGATGATGGGGAAGATCGAGTTGACGAAAGAGTCGGCGCTGGAGATGACGCCGAACTGGGCGTTGGTGATGCCGAGCTCATTGCGCAAGGTATTCTTCAAAGGGCCCAAGCTGGCGTTTGTCCAGTTCGAGCCGATGGGAAATGCAATGACACAAGCCAGAGCAATCCACTTGTAGGTCCACGGAATGGGCTTGAGCTCGTCGTCGGCCTCAGACGTCGCGACCTGTGCTTGGGCGTCGTCATCGGACGTGGTGATAGCCACACCCACGTTTGTCGTCTTCTCGTCCGAGAATGGACGTTGATCTTGTGGCGTCGCCATGGGTGAATGCGCCAGCGGCTGGGAGGTGATCTGGATCTCGAAGCTTGTCTACGAAGCCACAAGTAAGTCTAACCCTTTTCTCAGTTTCTAAGTTGTATATAAAGCTCTTTCTTCTGCCGGTTGTCTCGGGAACAGCTATGCCGAAGAACCTCGCCACGATCTTACGCCGAGACATTGAAAAGCTGGTTCCAGAGCACGAGACCAATAGTGAAGAAGGCAGATCATGTTATCAATCTTATCTCCATCTTATCGGACAGTATCATGACCCGATCACGGGAGGAATTCTGCCCGACGGCGTGTGGCCAAGGCTTCAACGCCTGACAGGAGCAAGGGCCGAGGACATGATTACCCCATTCAACAAGCTACCTCGTACATCTTCTGCGGTAATAACAGTCAAGATTTCCGTGCCAAGGGTCTCGAAGCTTCAGTGTTGGGTGAGCAAACATGGATCAAGCGCCGCCAAGGCCTGCAGGATGCAAGCGAGCTCTCGCACGAGTCACGTCGGTAGAAAGACGTACGGTTTTCGACTTGGAAGTTGTTTCGCTGAGGCTGAATTTAAGTTTAGATTTGTTTCCTAGTGCAGGCCAGAGATCGAGGAGACGACGTTTAATATTGCGGCTCAAGTCGCTAACAGAAGCTACTCTTTCTTTGGTGTTTCGTTCCGAATGGTTGGAGACTTTTTGGAGACGAAAAGAGCTTAAGCGGCAGACGGGCCGCAGTTCGGGTACCTCTCGCGAGGCGGGTTCAAAAAGCAGCCGAAATGAAGCTTGCATGTCCCTGTGGAGTTACGCTCCGTATTGCTGCCAACAGCGGACTTGGCGGAGTTCTTGTGGACCAAGGCAGCGCCAATTGCGGGAAAGATGTGCTTGGGAACCGCAGTTTTAGCGTTTATGGTTATCGTGCCCGGCTATGGTGCGGCGTGTTGAAGCGGCCTCCACTGCATTGGGCTGGTTTTGTGTTGTCATCACGGGGGAAAGGAACTTTTGCGATGGGGTTTGATGACTGATGCGACGCCCGGCTTACCTGGCTGTCATGAACCTGTGGTCAAAGGGGCATTGTATCTCAATATTAGAACAGACGATGAGCATATTGTAAGCATTCTTTGAACAGAACGCAGAAGAGTCTCTTTGTCCGGCAATGCTGCCCTACCTTGGTCTAGGACTGTTGACGTTGACAGCAGGCTTTTCCCTGAAATAAACATTTTGATTCATCGTCCCTGATCAATTTTCTTCTGTCAAAGGTCTTCTGTATACCATAATCCTAAGTAGACGACAGTACATGTAGCTAGTAGACACACTCCGGCGTTTAGTTACTGAGGGCCGGATTATCCCACCGGCAATCCTTCAACGGAGTCTGCAACAGGAAGCCAGTCGGTTCGAACGCCGGAAGCCGAGTCCCGAGAGTATTCCCGAACAAATGACGTGAGTTCAAAGTTGGACATGGCTGTTGAACCGGCGAGAACCCCGGGCTCTGGGTGCGGCTCCCGGGCATCAGATAAGCAACCGAACCCCCACGTACTAAGCGTTGGTGCGGCTCCATAACCTTAACAGTTGCCGCAATGGGATTTGGCCGCTTCTAGGACCCCCCTGTTGCATCTTGGCGAGAAAACTTTTCTTATGGATAGCTCCGACGGGAAGCTGTTCTCGGAAAAGCTATGTCTTTTCCGTTTCAAGGTTACCGAATCATGACCGAAGTCGGGTCCAACGTAATTCGATCCAACGGTTCGTATTGCAAGAGCGATGTTCCTGGCACAGTTATGGTTATAGAGTGAGGTCTTCGAAAAGCCACCGATACAAAGGCGAAAACTGCTTCCTGTTCTGGGGGTTGACTAGAATGAATTTGCCAAACTCTCTGATGGTAAGTCATGGGTTTCCTTTTTTCCTGAAGAAGAACGCCCCCGGGCGAGTTCTTTGAGCGCGCTCCACGACAATATCCAGCATGCTGTGTCAACTTCAAGTCACGGCTTTTTGCAGGTGCCAGATTCGACGAGTGGTGCATGGTTTCTGTCCAAGAAAACCCAAAAACTATTAAATAATTACACATTACTTGATCTCAATGGTGGTCTGCAGAGACAGGTTTCTGCTCGAGTTACCGGCCCAGAGGGTGAAAGTACCTCTGCGCAGATGCCACTGCTGAGCCTCGACATCCCATACGCTGAGATCACGCCTCGTAAGCTCAAAGGAAGTGGTCGAGGTCTGTCCGGGGGACAGGAAGACACGGGAGAAGCCACGGAGCTGGCGGGCAGGAGTGTCATCGCCCGGAATGCCGACGTAGAGCTGAGCGATCTCGGCGCCCTCCACGTCACCGGTGTTGGTGACGGACACCTTGGCGACAGCAATGACCTCCCAGAGAGAAGGGTGCCCGCCCTGCACGATCGCGATGCTGGGATCCGGGAACTCGGCGACGTCGGCCGCGGCGGTAAGGCCAGCAGTCAGGTCGGCGAAACCGAAGGTGGTGTAGGAGAGGCCATAGCCGAACTCGTATCTGGGCGTGATGTTCTGCTTATCGAAGTAGCGGTAGTCGATGTAGAGTCCCTCGGTGAAGTCGCTGTCGGGGAAAAAGTCGTCGGATGCGCTGGAGTTGAGGTGGTTACCGTAGTCAGACTCGAGCTTGGCGACGGTGTAAGGCAGCTTTCCGGACGGGTTGACGTCACCCCACAGAACGTCGACCAAGCTTTGGCCGCTCTCCTGTCCTGGAAGGCCAGCAAAAAGAACAGCAGTGACATTAGGATGTTCGATCCAGGCGTCGACGGTGCGAATACCTGAGCCATGTCAGTCTTGTTTCCAATAACAGTACGTGTCTGTTGGGGGGAGGGCATCGAATACTTACCAGCCGAGTGGATGACGACAACAGTGTTGGAGCAGTTAGCAGCAACGTTGTTCACGAGATTGTCGCTGAACTTATCCGTCAAGCTCAGTCTATCGAAGCTCTCGGAGGCGTAGGCGTTGATAAAAACAAGACAGGCCTCGGAGTTGACGTAAGGGGGCCAGGGGTTCTCAGAGTAGAAGTCCCATCGCAGAATACCGTTGTTCTTGGAAATTCGTTCCTGGATGGCCTGGAAAGGAGAGACGACGTACGGGGGCGTGCTGCCACCGGAACCACCTCCCGTGATGAGCGTACCGTTGAAGGTCTCCCAGCCAAAGTTGACCTCGTAGCCACCGCCGTAGCGACTAGGGTTCTGCCAGGGAATGGCCTTGACGGTAGCGTCATATCCGTAGATGGACAAGAACTTGGGGTTCTTGAGGGGAAGAGTGCTATTGACGTTCTTGACAAGAACGGTACCGGCGGCACCAATCTGGCGGATCAGGCTGGAGTGGTCGGCCTGGACGTCAACCGGGTAGGCCTTCTGCAGGTTGGAATGGATCGCAGGCTCGGGGAAAGCGTGCTCTTGGCGGAGGTAGTGGTAACCGGCCAGGATTCTGGTGACCATGTCGGAAAGACGGTCCTCGGTCACAGATCCGTTCTTGACGGCCTCAACAAGCGCGTTGCCCCAGAAGCCCTCGTCCGGCATAACGAGGTCCAAGCCGGCGTTGGCAGACGCAACACCTCCCATCTGTCCCTCCCAGTCGGAAACAACGAAGCCCTCAAAGCCAAGCTCGGTCTTCAGAACGCCGTTCAGGAGCTTCGAGTTCTGGCAGCCATAAGAGTGGTTGGCGCGCTGGTAGGAGCACATGACGCAGGCCGCACCCTCCTTGAGAGAGTTCATGAAGGGGAAGGCATAAAGCTCGTGCAGAGCGCGGTCGTCGACGTTGGAGCTGATGGCCTCTCCGAGATCAGAGACGCGGCGGCGGTATTCTTGCTCGTTCAGCAGCCAATGCTTCGGGGTGGCAATGACACCGGCATCCTGGATACCGCGAGTGATGGCGCCCATGCCAATACCAGCGAGGTAGGGGTCGCTGGAGAGGCCCTCCCAGTTGCGGCCGCCGCGAGCGACACGGCCCAGAGGACCGGCGGCAGGACCAAGAGCAACATTGATTCCCTTGCCGTAGTATTCATCTCCGAGGGCCTTGCCGTACCTGTAGAGAAGGGCGTGGTCGAAGGTGGCAGCGACGTGAATGCCGGCAGGAAAGGCGGACACAAACTCTTGGCCACGGATGCCGTCGGGGGCATCGGCGAAGCAGAGAGCGGGGATCCCGAGGCGGGGAATCTCGCCCGAGTTGCCGACGCAAGTGCCGGTCCATCCCCGGGTGATATTGGCTTTCTCCTCAATCGTCAGGTTAGAAACCAGAGCTCTGGCATGACGATAGGCGGCAGCCCAACCGGCGTTGGTGGTTCCATTGCCAGCCGCTGTCCGATGGTCAGTGGTGTTTCTTCTCAATCGCATTTGACTCGTTAGCTTTGGAGACTTACGGGAAGGGTAGACCGGAGGACTCCGTCCATAGTACGGAACTTCCGAAGGCGCCGAGTTGTTGGTCTGTGTAGCGGCCAAACTGCCGCCGAGGGCTGCAGCAAGAAGAGCGCCGGTCTTCATTGTCGAGTGGATCTCAAGGCGTGAGTTGTCGAGACCTGATGTCTTGGTGAGATGCCAGTGACGATGAAGCGAAAGGAGTCGACCCCGTGGGCCTGGCCGTGAGTAGTTTTAAACATTTTCCGGCGATTGAGCCTCGGTCAATTTGATAGCTCTTCTTGATTACTGATTTTCTGCTTCCATTTTGTTCTCTCGTCGAATGCACCCGGACAACGTCATCGCCGTGGCCACGGTGACCCCGGAGCCGAGATGGGCCTCAGTCAATCGGTCCTATTCCCCGCAAGATGGGTGCAGCGTGCAGAATGCGGCCTCATGACTCGATATTAACCGGACGTGAATGGCGAGATCGGAGAGTGGTCCGTCGACCATCGTCATGTTAACGCGAGTGGCTGGGGGGGAAATCGAACTGTCAATGGGTCTATTGACAACCCCGACAGTTGTCGGCGGGGAGTTGCGGACCTACCCCGCGCCCTCCGCATCGGAGACTGCCCGGTAATACAACGTCGAGACTGGTAGAAGCAAGGTCAACGGTGGTTTGCCAGTCGGTAAGTGGGCATGCCACCGGGGAATTGCCGGTCATAATACTTACTAGCAGGCTCAATTCTGGTTTTATAGGTGCAAATGGCGCAACTCTTGCTTAATATGTCGAAGGTGGAGCCTGTTCCCTGTTCTGTTGATGTGAAGTAGGAACAAGAATTTTTGTCCCGTCCCCAGACATCTCCAGACCGTCCGACATATGATTGGAAGTCCCATCAAAGACCGGTTAGAGTTGCCTACAACGCAGTCGACTATGTGTTAGTGGGCCGCGGGGTTTGGTCCAGCATCTCAACTCCCCGCACAGCAACGCTGCAACCGCACTCAAATGCGGGCGGGCAAATGTCGGTGGTATTCTGGCATCCATGTAAAGAAGAACAGTTTTTATGCTTAATGGAGCCGACTCTGCGGGGTCGGAACTATTCTTCTTCAACATGAAAAACTACCTTCTCTGCAACCGAGGCTGTGGTTGTTGAAGAGTAACAAGGCCGCGGCAACAGACATCTATGGGGAGTTCAGTTGGCTGGGACACGAGGTTTCACAAGTGAGCTTTTGCAACTCAAGGTCTGCAACTCACACCCATCAGGCTCGGAATGCATTTCGTCAGGCTAGCTTACTTTGAGAGCCTACGACATGGATGCTGGCGCAAGATAAAATGTTTTAGGGCTGGAAATGTACCCTCGCAAGTCCATTGGGAATCACGTTGAGCCGCCGGCTGGAGACCCTCCCCCGGATTACTTGGCGGAAGTGTTTAGCCAGCAGACGCGGAAGCGAAATCGCAACAAAACACCGATCTCGCAGAGAGGTTGCTGGAAGTCACCAGGAGACCAATAGACGTATCTTTTCACTTAAGCCACGTCGTAGCCAATAGCCATTTGCAATCCAGAGGCTGGCGTTGGAGCAGGGCACAGCTGTGGTTAACCAGCTACAATCTTGCTCATAATCATCGTCTGATTGTTGCCCGTCTAAAGACTCAAAAGCGTTTTCAAAACTTGAAACGAGATGGCATGTGACAGGTTTGATGTCGTGCAGTTGCAAAGAGCAATGCAGCCAGTCGCGTGGCAATCCGAAACTGCGACTTCTGATGAACGTTGGGTCGCAGGCGAGGACCCACCCCTGCCGTGCAGTCTGGTCCGTAGGCACTTCTCTGCACAACCAATGTGATTTCAAATCAGCTGTTGCAAAGAAAATTTGACCCGCTATAAGACTGAGGCGCAGGTGATTTATTCTGCATGTTTGATAATCTGATCGACGGGCGATTGTCGCCAATCAGGTGTAGATTGCCTCAGCGTGTGTCATCAAGTGGGATTGAGTTGAGCAAAGGAAGGCGAAAAGCTGAGGTAGTATTGGCAGCTCTCGAAGGCTTGGGTTACTATTCAGGTACCTCGGACTAAATAGAAACTTCCAAGAGTTGCTTCGGAATTCTCAGCGAATAACACGTTGCCAGATCCAAGCATATGTAGTAGTAGGACTTGGGGATAGTAGCTGGGGAAAGCACATCACAGCCGACAGGAAGGGTTTACCTGTGTACCTGAAAGATAGAGATACCGCAAGCCCTGAAACATGTGCCATTATGACAAAATCCGAGCAGTTTCTCTAAATCCTCACTACGAGCAGCGTCGGGCTGTATGGCAATTCATCATGGGACGGCAGGCCATGCCTGGCGATCAGCTGCACCAAGCTTTTTTGCTCCGAACTTTTATGCGAGACACAACGGCTTATGGACCCGAGGAGGATATCGTATTGGACTGTTACAATCCCCTTGGGAGTGAAACCGCTTCC
This sequence comes from Colletotrichum sojae, assembly GCA_014235955.1. Lineage (NCBI taxonomy): Eukaryota > Fungi > Ascomycota > Sordariomycetes > Glomerellales > Glomerellaceae > Colletotrichum > Colletotrichum sojae. Next base: position 3,939 of record WIGN01000316.1, on the reverse strand, counting down.
GGTTCCGTGCGAGTATCAGAGATCAGCGCAACTCAAAACGGCACGGACTTCCGGGTCCAAAGCGCCAACGGCTAGAATAAATACAGTCCTATCTCAAGATTCAATTTCATCACGGGTTTTGATAATTGAGGTACTCATTTGAATGTTTTCTTGTCTCTCTAATAATCGATGCGGCTTTTCTCATTCATGCTACTCCTAAGCGGAGTCGGGGTCCTCGGTGCCCCCAACACACCGCGACAGGCACCACCATCACCGGCCGTGCCGCTGCGCATCATGGCTTTAGGCGCTTCCGTCACTTTCGGCACTGGATCCACCACTGGCAACAGCTATCGCAAGAACCTGCAAGATCTGCTGGTTGCGAAGGGCATGACCGTGTCGTACGTCGGCACGAGGAGCAATGGAGACTTCGCAGACAACGCGGTCGAGGCCACCGGCGGCTTCAAGATCAATCAAATCGCTGCGGCCGCAGACACCGCCGTACCAATGCTCAAGCCAAACCTCGTGCTACTCGACGCCGGCACCAACAACTGCAACAAAGGGGGGGAGGTGCCGGATGCCGGTGCCAACGTGACAGCAATGATCAACAAGATCTACCAGCAAAGCCCCGGCTCGACTGTCATTCTTACTTCAATCCTGGCGAATAGGGTCGCGGAGCAGGACGCATGTCGGGTCAAGATCAACGAGCAGTATGCCGCGCTGGCTACTCAGCTTCAGCAGTCTGGCGCCAAATTCGCCATGGTGGACATGCGAAGTGCCGACGCGCCGACCCTCAACGACCTCGCTGATACAAGGCATCCAAATGACGGGGGATACGTGAAGATGGCAAATGTTTGGGCCAAGGGGATAGACGAGGTCATGGCAAAAGGTTTTGTAACGGCTCCTAGTTGAGAAAGAGACAGAAGCAAAGTACGCTTAAGATAATGTGACAGTTTAGGCGTTTACCCACTTTCATCTCTCAAAACAAGTTCCGTGCAAGTCATTTGTCTTTTGCCAACATGAATCAAGCCGCACTGGCCAGTTCTTGTCAGGGTTCTGGCGTGGAGAGCTCAATAATCCAAGTCGCAGGGTACGTAGAGAATGCTCTGGGGTTTAAGTAGTAATGTAGAGATAGAAACCGAGCTAGTTGGATGGATGAAGATACAATAGTGATGTTGGTAGAACAGGATACCCGATCGGGTCAAAAAGGGGTGAAGCAGTAGTTCTCTGTATATTGGTTCTAGTTGCTTGAGGAGTAAGAAAGAAGGAAGTTCGTGGTACACGAACTGCCTTGGATTTCGCCGTGAAAGTACGGCGAAACCCCCTGTAATGCTATTGGCTAGGAATAGCCGGGGATTCCCCAGGAATCCTTGTTGGGGCTGGAAGTGACTGAAACCACTTCTGCGCCACTTACTCCCTGGGTTTCCGACGGGTTGTTCCAACAAGTGACGTTCGTTTCTTCGGTGAGTTGCAGTTCCAGCACGCCTTAACACAAGACACCAGCATTCAGCTACTGCCTCAATCCCACCAAACTGATCACTTGAAGCTATCACGGCGCCAAAACGAAGACAGAAAGACAGAAAGAAAGCCAACTGTGGGAATATCCCATTGGCACCAGCCACGGCGCAAGCGTGGCTGTGGTGGCTTAGGGAGATCACGTGCCCGGTACGTACCGTACCGGACACAGCTCCGATATCTCCCTCCTAGGCTCAGTCAGGCCTCGGACACTCTAATCAAACAGACCAACTTCACAACCAGATCAGAGACCCTACGTTTTGCAGTACTGCTAGCTTTTGTTCATCTGTGTGAACCAACACCAACCTTTGACAAGACCCCTACGGCTGCCTGAAATACTGTCTCCAGACCTGTCTTACAATGACAGCAGGAGCAAAATCCGCCTCAAAATAAATCTCATAATAATGTAGCTAGCTCGCACACGGCCCCTGCCCTACAGCATTGCACACAACGAACAAACACCTAATGCCGGCCTTCTATCAGCACTCTTTCGATCGATTCGCGTATCTTTGCGGCCGTGTAAGCATCGGGTAGTAAACTCACCTATGCCACAAGTTTGCATTGGCCCATGCGGCATGCTCTTGGGCTCTTTGGCAATAGAACATGCAGGCAATCTAGAGAACCGTCAGTATTCGCAGACGGCGACCGTCACTGAAAACTCACGCATAAGGCCAGTTGTCAATTTAGATAACGCTTTTCAAGATGCGCATCCACAGATGTGCTGTCATCCTTGTCAGTTTCGTCAGAAACAGCACGACAACCAGACGGTGAGTCTCAAACGTACGCGCCGGCCTGTACTGATCGGATCTGATAAATCTCTAAAGAGTTCGACGCCAATGTCACCGACTCTTCTACATCCTTGGAGCTGGTTCCGGAAATGTTTAATTGTCCACTCGTGCGCCCCGGAGGCGACTTCCGGGGGCGTGGAAATTGTCGAAATACTGTCGACGATAGGACTTGCGCTGTTCCTTGCTGCTAGAGCAATGCGGGTGTCGGATATCATCGAGGTTTGGGATTCTCCATTGGCACTAGTTTCGAGATCTTTGTCTGCAAGGGGCGGAACTACAACCGCAGGTGAAATGGTGGTCTCGACATTGAAGGCGGGGGCGCTGGGCTGTTACTCGCTCACTTGCATGAGCTCTATGACACCTGCAGATGCTATAGAGATGAGAGAAGCAACGAGGAGGGCGAAAAGGTTGAAGATCATTGTGCTGAGTGGGATTATCATGCAGGGGCGGGTTTCTTGAGTATTTCTGAACAGGAAGCTTCAAGCTAGGTGATATCCTGGAGATACAAGGCGAGGTACAAGAGAGCATGCCAGTAGCAGATCTGTTTCCCTGGGATCCTGTCTAATATATCAGAACTTGGAACATTGCAGTTTTTCTGATCTCTGGACATGGCATTTTCCTCTCACACAGTTGCGGCCTGCCGCCTTCGTCAACACCCGGAACGGCTTTGGTCCAAGGTCACAAGTGCATGTCGCGAGTTTGCCATCTCAGATGGCTCGTGCCTCAATGGATGTTCCCGGGAAACAAGCAAGCAAAGCCACAAACCACTTTCAGATGCATTGATACAAGGTTATGAGAGATGCCATTAGCATGCCGTGTACGAGATCACATGTAGTGTTGACGCACTGAAAGTTCAGCTATGAGGGTGGTAAAAGAAACGAGGTTTCTGTGAAACTTCGCCTGTAGATTACCAAACAACATTATACAGAATTCTGCCGCTATGCGCTGTGATTTGTTGGAGAAGCAAAGTCAGCTCGTATCTCGACCTGTGGCTATTGTGGTTCCAACGTAAATGCGTACATGTTGGAACCTTACGTTTTGTTTCAGCCATTATGTGGCGACACTGATTTCTGTCGTAGAACAGAACAGCCAGGCTACATATGATCTTGAGCCCGAGTTATGTCCCAGTCTTGTTCAAAACCAGAGACTTCTACCGCTAAGTCAAGTCTTGCATATGCGTGGTTCGTCCGGAAATTTGAGACACAACGGCGTGGAATAATGTAATATTCAATGTCGTTCGGCATTGATGTGCAGCGCCACGATAAGGTCAGCCGACCCAAAAACTCTGTCTATGACTGCGTTATGACTAGTCATCTTCTTTAATCTCATTCATGAATTTGACAATCAGAGGTGTTTGGTTCTCATGATGATGCAGTGAAACCCCAGCCGCTTTCATTACTAGGTATGCCTTCCCGACTTTGCCGGTTCCACAACCTCGTTTTGGACGCATACGAAGGGGAAGATACCCCGAGGCTCGGACGGTTAGCATTGGGTCTTCAGAATTGACTTATAATCTCTTTAAAACTTCCGTTTCTTCTCTGTAGCTGCGACCCACATCTAATGCAATCAAGGAACCATCAAAACTGTTGGAATCACAGGTGATGTGATAACCGTATACGGTTGCAGCCTTTCGGCAGGGTGAAGCATCAGTTATTCTCGT
>WIGN01000315.1:0-49556 GCA_014235955.1 Colletotrichum sojae | reverse complement strand
CTTTCTTTTCCAAGTCAGAACATAGACAGCAATTGACCATTGTTCCTCGTGTGACACGACCCTTTGGCCCTTCACATCAGCCAGCATTGATTCTTCCAGAGAAACCCCAGCCCCATCACGCCGCGTTCGCCACAGCCTTCCCCCTCCCAGGCGCGCCCTCGAACCTGGCCTGCCACTTGTCCTCCTGCTTGAACATGGCGACGCACTGCAGCGCGCTCGGCGCGCCGTGGTCCGGGTCCGCGCCGCCCTCGAGAAGGACCTATGCATCCGAATCAGCCCCGTCCCAATCCTCGAACACATCGAATCATAGGAAATAGACGACGACAGAAGCTTACCTCAATGACCCGATCCTCCTGCTTAAACACAGCCCCAGCGAGCGGACTCTGGCCCCTATCATTAACCCTATTCGGGTCGGCGCCGTGCTGGATGAGGAGCTTAACGAGATCCGCGTGGCCGTGGTAGGCGGCCAGCATGAGCTTCAACAACAACGCGTCAATACTCAAGCTGCTTGCTAGATGGTTATCAGGACGCAGGTACATACCAGCGTGTCGCCCTTCTCGTTGGTCATGTTGGCAGGCAGGCCCGCGGGCAGGGCCTGCTGGAAGAGCGCCATGTCGCCGGCCCGGGCGCCGTCGTACAGGCGGCCTGCGAGGGCGATGGCTTCGGGGGGTAGAGACTCGGCCATGGTTGTGTCTGGTTTTTGGTTGTTAGAATGAGGTTGTTTGCTGTGGACATGGGTATGCATGGAGATGCCTCGGCTTAAGGGGTAGATGTTCGGGTACCTTGGTACCTGGTTTAGGACCCACTGAAGAAAATGAGAGGCTTTACTTACTGGAAAGTTGGGTGATCTTGAGACTTTCAGAGATGACGGACTGCGGGCGGAAAGGTATTAATGGCGGCGTTTGAAGACTTGCTTTTCATCAACCTTTAGTAAGTCGTCGTCTGGTCAAGGACTAAGCTCGGCGAGTCGGCATCTGTGGTTGTGGTGGTGGTGGGGTAAAGACATCGAGGATGAGTGAGTGGATGACGTGAACACGAGGCGGTGGAGGGAGACCCGCGGGGTAGCGAGCCAATTAGGAGTGTCTTATATGACAGTCGACTCGCTTTTATTCATTGATCATCTCTTCTGATTCTCTATCCTCTACTTCTCGAGTTGATGTATTTCTCGACCGCATTCAGTCATGAGCGCTCAAGGAAGTTGTATTGTTTCTTCTTGAAGATGGCGATTCCTCGTCTTGCCCCGCAATGCTCAATGACGCGCCACCTCGCGTTTCCGTATACTGTTCACATCCATCATGTACGACCCTGTCATGGTCACGCCTGCATGTCGATACTATGGAGTTGCACACCAAGGAGAAGAGTAGGGCGGACATCTGAGGACGATCCAACTGTTGCATGTTGTTGGATGCCTCGAAGGGATGGGTTGAGGTCCACTCAGGTTATGCTGGAGCAGATACCGACGACTTGCTTCAACTCCCGATCGCAGCTTCGCTGGCCTTCAAGGCACCGACGACGGCGAAGCAGATGAGGGGCGAAATGATGTAGGACATCTGCTCTAATTAGTGTTCTTCTCTTGGCACGGCATGGAGTAGTTCGGGGACTTACCGTCAGGAACTTTGCAATCAGCATCTTCTGCGACTCGTCCGAGCCCTCGCAATCGGCCAGCGCCGACAGCTTCATGGCCGGCGGTCCGGTCGGCATAAGCATCATGCAGAACCAAAGCAGCGCGTCCTTCTCCAGCACATTCGTCTTGCTCGCGAGGCCGTAGATGACGGCGATCGAGATGAGGGGCCAGACGATGAACCTGACGAACGTGACAGCCAGAAACGGCACCGCCGGCACCCGGCTCTCCTTGGACTCTGACCCGTGCTTGAACTGCAGCAGAGCCTTGGAGAGCTTCACACCGACGACAATGACCTGCAGCACGGCGAAGAGGTCGCCGACGTTCTTGAGGGCGGACGTCAGCCAGGCGTTGAGATAGCCACCCTCCTCGGGCTCGTTGAAGAACAGGTGGTGCAGCGCTGGGACGAGGCCAACCAGGGCGCCGAGCAGGGCACCAATGACGGGGGCGTTGATGAAGCTGTAGAGAAAGCCGAGGACCGACTGGGAGGTGGGAGAGAGGGAGGACCAATACTGGTTGCCCTTGCGGAGGGCGCGATATTGCACGCGGGTGCGCTTGACGACCACGCGGCGCGGCAATAGCGAGGTCCGCTCGTTTCTTTCAACGGCTTGCTCCTCTTGCGACTCGAGGTCTCCTTCCGCGTCAGTCTCCTCCTCAGCATCTCCATCGTTATCAGGTGCCTCCTCCTCTTGGCCGTTCAGCAGCTTGGGACCAAGAGCAAACGTCAAAGAGTTGCCGATCATGGCGTTCACGAGGAAGTAGCTCTTCGCCTTGGCGACGACGCCAGAGCTGTCATCAATCGAACTCAGGATCCCCGTCGCATCGAGAGACTGGACCAGCAGCAGGGGCAGACTGGTAGTGTTGTTGAAGGCGATGGCGGGCGTGACCCAGTCGGGCATGCCAAGCACCTTGTTCAGGAACGTGCCGATGCCGATGGAGACGACGGTGTAGAAGATGGCCCATAATACGATGGGGACGTACCGCATGCCCTGATCTCGGTCAGCCTGTGCCGAGGAAGAACGGCATCGTCATGGGTGAAGCACTTACAGTCTCGAGGTCGAGCTGGGATCCGACGTTCGTGATCAGGAGGGCCGGAAGCGCCATTCGCACGCAGAAGGTGGAAATCTTCTTGCTGCTGTTGCCGTCGAGGAGGCCATATTGCGCAGCAATAACGCCAGCGGCGATGGTGAGGATGACTGATAGGGAAGCCTGGAAGGCCCCGAGGAAGGGAACGAGCACGCTTTCTGCCGTGTTATCCGACATGTCGATGATGGTAAATGACCTGACAACGGGCCAGAAAAGGAGGTCAGGGTGGCATAGCGAGAGGTTTTAAAGAACGCGAGAGATAAAGCACGCGACATGGCATTTGAGCAGCGATAAACGGGTACGGAGTACTTGGTCCTGGAGCTGATGCGCAAGGGACAGACAGGTGCTTGGCGTCTGCGCTTGGCGACTGGAACGTGGACGACATGGACGTCACTGTGCACGGGCCACGGGCGCCAATTTCCCTGATGATGAGTCTTGGCTGCTTCCGGGGGCTGTGTTCGTGGTGTTTGTGGTGTTTTGGGATGTTTTATCGGCGATGTTGATTTTTGGCGGAATTTCGAAAGCGACTCGATGATGAGGCAGACGATTGATACTCAGGTACCCTGCGGTACTTTGGCGATGGTGTGTGATCCAAGCTTTTTCAATGTCGCGGCGAGCTCGGTGAAGCTTTACTGGGCTGCTTGGGGGGGCCTTGGGGCGTTTGGTCACCGAAACATGGCAGGCTGGCGACATTGGCCACTCAGCATGCGAGATTAGGGGGAGGTCTCCATAAATAACCGAGCAAAGCCGACTTGCCCATTAACGTCATCGCATTTTCACCAATCGAGCCGGTGGAGAGCTCTTTCCCTCGGTGCAAATTGACACCTGCCGCACAAACCCGCCGGTGCAACCACCAACGGCTAAGGAATTACTGCCGAATTCAACTTCTCCCTTAATCCTTCCGATTCCGTTCGAACACGGCCACCGCAACAATGGCCCCCCGTCTCGCCCCCCTCCGTCTGGTCGTCCGCGTCCCGCGCTCCTCCTCCTCCGTCCGCCCCGCGGCGGCCTTCTACTCGACCGCGACCGCCGCCGACTCGAACCAGCCGCTGATAACCGTCACCCAGCTCCCGGCCCCCGGGTCCGGCCACATTCGCATCCTCGAGCTCAACCGCCCCAAGGCCCGCAATGCCTTGTCGCGTGCGCTGCTCTCCCAGCTCCGCGCCGAGATCGACGACGTCCACAACCAGTACACCGAGACGGGCGACGAGAAGCCGCCGAAGCAGATCTTTGGCGGTGCCGCCGGCCAGGACGTCAAGGGCCCGACGCGCGCCCTGATCCTGGCCAGTGCCGTCGAGACGAGCTTCTGCGCCGGCGCGGATCTGAAGGAGAGACGGGGGTTCACCCAGGCAGAGTATGTTTTGCCCACCCCTCTCCCAGTCAGCCTACCGAAATACTGACTTGCTTGCTCTTCAGGACCGATGAGTTCCTCGACAACCTCCGAAGCACCTTCAACGCCCTCCAGAACCTCCCTATCCCCACCATCTCGGCCATCTCCTCCATCGCCCTCGGCGGCGGCCTCGAGCTCGCCCTCTCCACCCACTTCCGCGTCCTCTCCTCCAACGCCCTCATCGGCCTGCCCGAGACGCGCCTGGGCATCATCCCCGGCGCCGGCGGCACCCACCGCCTGCCCGCGCTCATCGGTCTCTCCCGCGCCCGCGACCTGATCCTCACCGGCCGCAGGGTGTCCGCCCCGGAGGCCTACTTCCTGGGCATCGCCGACCGCCTGGTCGAGATCACGCACGAGGAGGCGGAGAAGGCCGGCGAGGGCGACAAGGACAAGGGCGCCCTGCTCGTTGCGCGCCGCGCGGTGCTGAGCGAGAGCGTCAGGCTCGCCGGTGAGATCTGCGAGGGCGGGCCCATCGCGATCCGCGCTGGTTTGCAGGCCGTCAACTGGGCGAGGGAGGAAGTTGAGAACAAGATGTACGAGCGGGTCGTCGCCACCGAGGACCGGAACGAGGCCCTCAAGGCTTTTGCCGAGAAGAGGAAGCCCGTGTTCACTGGCAGGTAAGCGGCGGTTAGCGGTTGATTCTCGAGTCAAGACGTGGAAATTTTTGGATATTTACGGCCGCCGTATGACCGGCCAGCTGTAAATCTGCATGTATGCCGATGGTACAGGCAGAAATGACACAAAGCAAGCACAACACCCAATTTTCCCCCTGCCATATGTGACGGGACCTATTCAGCATCTACTCGGGGCCTGCAGCAGGAATTGGACATAAGGAACACCGCTGAAAGACAATATCATGTGCTACCAACCAGTTCGACATGGCCTGGAGCTGAACAAACAAAGGTCAACGGAGCCATGCACAAGCGGGAGGATCCGAGACAGCCCCGGCCCAAGACGGCGTAGGTCCGTTTCGGGGTGGGCTTCACTCGGGATAGCGCCCGGGCTTTCAGCTCCGATGGGATCGAGATCTGGGACGGACCACGCCAATTCGATCCTGCTAGCCCCAAGGCATATTCCCACAGCTGTCCTGATCCGGCGTCCATGGCAAAGCTTTTCGGTCAGATTCTTCAAGAAAATCCAGCCGCAACGGACGGCGGCTGAGATACCAGCCTCCATTTCCGCCGGATTCTCTAGAAGAGGAATTCCAGACCAACCTGAAGGACCTGAAAAGAAGACCTCGGTAATGCAAGCAGCTCAAGGCCGGCCGGCGCGGGTATGCCATGATCTGATGATGGCTGGTGAATGTACACATGGCGTCATTACCTGCACCGAGAAGGCGCCTAACCGTAGGTAAAAAATACCTCGAGAGTACGACGTAGAACTAGTGAAATGCGGCTCCATGCATATCTTACAAAGAGGGGAGGAATCGATGATGTAGGTGTGATACAATGTCTGAGTGGCCAGGCCCTGTAGCCCAGGACGTCATAGCGGCTCTTGCCCGCTCCAGTGGGTTTAGGGAGACTTTTAGCGCTGTCTGGCATGTGTCGACAGCACCTTCCCCCCCACGAAATCAGGGAGCGCGGTGCAGTGCAGCGCAGCGACCACCCATCTTTGCCTCCCTTGGAGAGCTCCAGCTCTTATGACATCACCCAAGCCTCATGGTGTAATAGCTCCTCCCCAAACAGCAGCCGGAGGCCGACAGCACCTTCCTCATATTTGAGCTCCTTCTCCCTCGAATGATCATCTGTTCTCCTCACTTTTCCCACCACAAAACCATTTCCTTTGCGTTTTCTTGATACCCCCTCAAAAGCAAACAAAACCAAACCAACAAAAACCTCCTCCCTACACAACAACAATCAAAATGTCGTTCCTCATCGAGTCCGCCGGCCGCCGCATCGCCGCCCTCCCCCGCGTCGTCCCCAGAGCCGTCGCCGTCGCCCCAAGACAGTTCACCACCACGACACCCGCACAAAAGTCCGCCACCGAGGCCGTCAAAGATGGCCTGAAGACTGTCGACCGCAAGGTCAGCGACAAGCTCGTCGACGGCATCAACATCGGATGTACGTGTCCCCCTTTCATCCTGTTCAGTTGAATAGTTTTTTAACCCGATTTCTTTAGCTACCGTCGCCAGCAAGGTCAAGGAGGCATCCGCAGACGTCACCGAGGGCAACGCCACCGGCAAGGCGCAGGAGCTCCGCGGAGAGGCCAAGGGAAAGGCCCAGGAGCTGCAGGGCGAGGCCAAGGGCAAGGCGAATGAGCTCGCCGGCAAGGCCAAGGGCACCGCCGACCAGGTCAAGAAGAACCTGTAGATGCCTTTCACGTGAACGCAGGAGGGATTATAACACCAACAAAAGAGGCTCTATGAGGCCTTTCCCTCACCCAAATATTTTTTTAGCGAACCGGTTCGGATCTCGATGTCCGACGCTGTACACTACCACCACATCATAGCATGGAAGGGTTCTCGGGTCTATAAGGGGGCGTTTTAGCAAGCTCAATCCAAATTACGATTGATGACTACATGATTATGCTGGACATGTGGTGAACTATGACCATGCCTACTTCATTATGGTCTATACGACAATGGATCGACTGCTCTCCTGCATTCGTCTCTGCCGAAGCCGTTCGCATCCGTCTGTTGTGTATTACCACCAAAGATGGCTTGAATTTTGTTTCTCACTTCACGGACTGTGAATCATCATTGTCCCCGGCCGTTGTTCCGCTTTTGACGTGGTACATTCACCTCGGACCCCGCCGCCGAATCCAACTCGGCCGTCTCCGGATAGCCTGTGCTCACCATGTACACGGACAGCGGACTGTCCTACATACTGGATGCCGGCAGCACACGTGATCTAGTCTAGACCGGCGTCCGAGGCGGAGAAGCGGGTGTTGGAAGTAGCTGCGCGGCCAATGCCAAGCTGGCAGCCTCTCCCTTTGGGATGCTTTGCCCGCCCCCGGTTTCTGCCATCCACTGATACCCGACAGTGGCATCACTGTTCAGTCATCCGCCTATCTGCTGAATGCGAAGCTGGAAAGTGGACAGCGGACTTAAGGCGGCTCTTCTAAGTGCGGGGGGGATGAAGAGCTGAATACGACACCAACAGTACGTACTAATAGAGCGAAGTTTAAAAGAGAAGTGTGATGACAGTTACATAGTACTAGTCTACAGTATACAAGGACACAGCTGTTCTGCCTTCATTAATACGATGTGTTATGCTCTGCAGGCTTGGCAAGAGGACCTTCAGTGATGGGGGTGATAGTTGGTAAGCTGTCCAAAGACCCGGCTTCCTCAACATGCTTCAGCTCGACCTTGACCTTGAGCGAGGGAGCTGAGGAAACGGGGAAGATTGTACCGTCGATCTGTTGTTATGTTAGAATTGAACGCATCTTTTAAGTGTGTTCGAGGAAGCACTTACGCTCTTGATCTCCACCGACAACTGCTTCTGGAGAATGATCTCCTCGTCTTCCGGGGACACCGCCGGAGCGGTACCGTTTGTCGCCGGACTGCCGTTGCCGGCTTGGGATTCCGGAACATCCAGGCTCGTACCCAGCTTCTCCAGCGCTTTGTTGAGCGGGACGGTGCTGTGCATCTCTCCCGACGCCGGCATGCTCATGACGCTGATCTTGCCGGCGAACTCGCCGTTCACGTAGACGACGACGCTGCAGGGCAGGGGTAGCTCGCTGCGCTCCAGGTCGACCAGGGCCGTGTACTCCTTGTGCGCGGCGTAGCCGCCGGAGCGACGACGGTTGCCGCGAGCCTTGAGCTTTTGGTTGCTGGAGCCGCCCGGGCCGTACAGCCGGTTGACGGACACGGTGACCTGCCGGGCCAGGGCGTCCTGGCTCTGGTTCCAGTCGATGATCTCGGGGTACGAGTAGCCGAACGCCTTGATGTCCGAGGCCGTCCTGCCCGTGTGGAAGTTGCCGGCCGTGTCCCGGAAGAAGGGCTTGAGCGGACTGTCTGCGTTGACTGGCGTGTTGGCTGCCGTGGCGAAGAGGGCGGGTGATCGCAGGGTCTGGGTCTGCAGCTTGTTGTTGTAGTGGATGGCCTGCCACATGGCGATGAGGCGGTCGATGTTGGCGTGGTGCAACATGCTGGTCGCGCGTGGTCAGTAAGAACAGAACGTCCAACATGTCAAAATTGCGAGGAGAACTTACAAGAGCGGGTCGAAGGCGGCGTATTCGATGTAAGCCATGACCGCGTAGATGGCCGCATGCACGTTGTTGTGGACGGCCTCGAAGCTGTTGCCGGTGCTCCCCGTGCTGGCCATGGTCTCAAAGTTGGTGGCGGTGGTGAAGACGTTATACTACGGAACGTGATTAGACGACTGGCTCCAATACGGCGCAACAAGTTCCAACGCTTACCGTAGCTGCCTTCAAGTCATCCTGGCTGAGCTCTTGGTTGGCCAAGGTGGGCCTGTTGTTCCCATTCGCGTCCGGGTACCGCGTCGTCTGGGGCCAGGACCAGCAGTTACGATCGCCGCTCCTCGGAAAGTAGTTCGAGGCCGTGTTCAAGGGGAACCTCTGCCACTTGTACGCCAACAACGGGTTGGCCATCTGGACCTGACCGCCGGGCCCGTTGACGGTGATGGTCGCCTGCGTCGTGACGGGAGGAAGCTGGGCGCCGCCGTCGGCCGCCCAGTCCCAGTAGGGAGCTCTCCAGTTGTCGGCTGCCGTCCTGTACTCCTGCGCCCGACTGCCGGTGTAGTTGGCGGCGATGGCCTGGATGTGGCCGCCGAGGACTTGCTCGTAGAGCGCTACGTAGGGTCGATGCCACATGGGAAACTGGACGTTCTGCAGGACCTCGGGGGTTAGTACTACGACCACCGTCTAATGTGACGAGAAGACTAACACCGTGAGGGCAGTAACCGCCACCGGAACCGCCCGATACCGCCTGGACGCCGTTCCAGGGGATGAAGGGTCGCCCGTGGATACCTAAGAATCCGGTCAGTCTGGTTTTGGACAGGGACTTGACTTCTGCAATGTACATACCGCTGATCTGGAAGTACGACAGCTTGTCGTCCTCGGACGAATCTCTTTGCATCGCAGCGAGGCCCAAAATGTACAAATCCCTGCGATGTGGTCAGCTTACCAAAACTTCATCGCGCGACAACATGGCAGGTTCCTTACCATTGGGCGCCTGAAGACTGGAGATCGTAGATGCTCCGGCGCAGCGGGCGCTGGCCCGTCGTGCTGTCGATGCCCGTCTTCAGACCCGTGATCGCATACGGCCCGGATGGCGATGCCGATGGGGACGCCTGTGCCTGCCTGCTTGATGTGGACGACGACGACGACACAGCTGCGGCGGAGGAGCGCAAGGACGAGGTGGTTGCAACAGGCCTTTGCGCTGCACTTGTGGGTGCAGGTTGCACGGAGACCTGTGCGGTGGGTGAAGGCAGCCGTGAAGACGAGCGTTGCGATGTAGGGGCCTGCGATACCGGGTTGGGAGGCGGGACAGGACCTCCGCGGCCAGGTGGCCCTGGAGGCGGAGGTCCTGGAGGTGGCGGTCCCGGAGGTGGAGGTCCCCGACCTGGCGGTCCCGGAGCTGGCGGTCCTGGGGGCCCGCGACCACGGGGCGGACCGGGAGGGCCGCGGCCAGGACGCGGCGGTCCCGGTTGAGCCACGGCGAGGGCGGCCAAGAGGCAGACTGCGATAGTCGATGCTGACTTGCTGAGGAGAACCATGTTGACGAACTTGAGACTGCCCTCTTTTGCTCTGGGGTGACGCTTCGGTTGGTCATTGCCGACCGGGTTGCATCTCTTATATACATCGCGGACAATAATAGTTAGGCGTAATCACTAGTTGTTCAATATTTCCTTGGGCGAGCACTGTTTCCTTTCGAGAAGAGTATCATCTACGTCTAAGCGGCACGTCGGCATGGTGTTCTATAACTAGCGACTTGGCTCCGAGTTCAAAGCTGTGGAAGCCGGTTTGAAAAAGCGCCTGCTAAATCCCTGGTCTTGTTTAGTAAGATGAGCAACCGATACGAAGGGCCGTGTGCCCGGAGTATCATGCCGACACGGGGAGAAGAAAACAGTGGAGGAGGAAAGAGAGGCTGAAACTTATGGCAGCACAATTGCAATTCAATTCCAGATCGGTTAGACAAGTTGAGAAGCAATTAAGCCACTCGTGGCGCACGGCTCTTCTCCACAAACAAGCTCACCCATGTCTATGCTTAGAGCCATAGGCGTTTACGTTGGCATTCGGCGTTTGACGTTTGGCGTTTGGCGTTTACCGATCGGTTTCTTTGGACACCGTTTCAGGGGAGACAAAAGCTCCGAGCTGTGCGCCGGTTTTTACTGCATTAGTTGCCATCGCGGGGCCCCGGCCTCGTTGGTTCTACCAGGAACTCGGACTTGACGTGATGTCAACGCTAAGCATTGCTGTCCGGGAGCTGTAGCCAAATGTCTGTCAACCCTGGAGAAGGGGAAGAGAAAAACCACAGTCGGGACTAGGAAAACCGGCAGCGGCTTCCTGCCCGTCCAGGTTAGTCCAAGCCCCTTAATCTCCTCTCCATCAACGCCTCCTTCACCACACCAACACGATAGCCGTCAGCCACTAGCTCCAATAGACTTCGAAAAATTTTACTAGAAGCTGGCTGGGGGCAAAGATGCCTCCGATCTCCCGGCCGATACCAACGGCTTGTACAGCCTCACCGTTTGGTTTGGTTTGGTTTATTGTTTTCCGCCGAAACGTCGAACCGAGTAGTCGAGGATAAGGAGAGAGAGAAACACCATTCACACGACCAAAGCAGAGGGCTGAGGTTCCGGTGACATGCCGCTCGCGCCAATGGACAGAAAGACTTACTCCATTTCTCCATGGCTTGCTTCAAGTTCGGCCTCAAATCGACGGCCCAGTGAGCGCATCGTTATCGAGTCTTCAGGGCGCCAGAGCTTCCAGACGACTCCCCATGCCGCATATATAAGAAGCCCGCGACTCCCGTTCTGTCTGTTCATTTTGGAATCATCAGGACACATTCGCTTCATTGTCTTCCCTTCAACGATCACTCCGCCCTCAACACAATCGTTTCAATCTCTCTGGTCTAGAGCCTTCCAACACAACTCTCTGGTCTAGAGCCTTTTGCCTACACATACTTTCACTTATTCAACACCACTCAACACCCCCATTCTTTCCCCTACGTCGCACGCCTCGTCAGCAACATGCGCGTTTCGATCCTTGCGGCCGCCCTCGTGGCCACTCCCATTCTCGGTTACCCGCTCAACAGCGACCTCGCCACCCGCGACGACTCCAAGCTCTCGGCCTTCGAGAATGTCAAGCGGCTCTTGACCAGCTCTGGCAGCCCCGGTGCCCTCGATCCCGTTCGTCGTCGAGATTACGGCTACGGTGGCGGGGGCGGTGGTGCTCCCCCGGCCGGCGGTGGCGGCAAGTCCCCCGGCGGCGGTGCTCCTCCTGCTCCTGGTGGTGGAGGATATGGCGGCGGTGCCCCTCCTGCTCCCGGCGGCGGTGGCGGTAAGGCTCCTGGTGGTAGAGCCCCCCCTGCTCCCGGCGGCGGTGACTATGGCGGTGGTGCCCCTCCTGCTCCCGGCGGCGGTGGCGGTAAGGCTCCTGGCGGTGGTGCCCCCCCTGCTCCCGGCGGTGGTGACTATGGCGGTGGTGCCCCTCCTGCTCCCGGCGGCGGTGGCGGTAAGGCTCCCGGTGGAGGTGCTCCTGGCGGCGGCGGTGGTGACTACGGCGGTGGTGCCCCCCCTGCTCCTGGTGGTGGTGGATATGGCGGCGGTGCCCCTCCTGCCGGCAGCGGCGGCAAGGCTCCTGGCGGCGGTGGTGCCCCTCCTGCTCCCGGCGGCGGTGGCGGTAAAGCACCCGGCGGCGGTGCCCCTCCTGCCGGCGGTGGCGGTAAGGCTCCCGGTGGAGGTGCTCCTGGCGGCGGCGGTGGTGGAGGCGGCTACTACTAAGCACTCATCGGTCCACCATGCTTATGCTGGGTCCCGGGTGCATGCCTCCAGCGACTCGGTAGTTAAGAGTGTTACTGAGGGGGGAATTGTATTACGGATAGTGTAGCGAACCCTACAGTCTGTCGTAGCTGGGACACCCCTACTGGGGCTCTCGGCACGCATATATGTATCTCGAGGGTCTCTCTTACAATATAACTGCTTCACAACACCATTTTGCCTCATCCGTCGTCACAGATACATCGAAACGCCATCTTGATAGGATGGTCTTTCCCCGGGAGACAGGCGCGTTGTAGATGGCTAATCTAAACCTGTAAATTGTGTCTCAGAACGGTGTCTAACGGCACTGAATCCCGGTATTGCGAGCAGATGAGGACTACTAACTGCAGCACAAAGCGAAAGAGCGGTATGAGTTACAAACTGCATTAGATAGTTGTTCCCTCTTGTCATAGGTTTCATTTTGCTGAAAGTATCTATGAGGATGCAAGACGTGCTTGTATGTAGCCAAAATGAGGGAGGGCTACACACAATGCTGTCAACAGAATCCAGATTTCAAAACTTCACAACGTTCGTTTTCTCCGTTTGCCTCTCAATGAGCCTATTTGTCTAGAAGCCTTAGTAAAACCGCCTAGGACCGCTGCTCGAACGCAGCGTGTTATCAAGGCACTCTGTGGACATCGCTCCCGACGACGTGTTCCCGCAGCATTGCACGTAGTTGCTGGTGGTCACATACGTCTAGGTTCCCGGGTAGTAAATTGGCACTGTTAACAACATGAATCAGAGCCGCGTTGTCACGGCTCTGCTTTTTGGAGCAATTCCTACACTTGACGCGGCGGTTTCGAACTTACAGGTATTGGAGCTTGTGGATCAGGCCCCAAAGTCGGGTCGTCCCGCGATGATCTCCTACCTTGCTTTCCCTCTCTCTCGCTTCTTCGCATGGGGAGAAAGAAGGTCTCCCAGATTTGGCAATGTCTTCTCGGGCAAGAAAGGATTTAGAGTCAAGAACCCACCGAGGCGCAGTTAGGATTTTTAGACCGCCGACGACGGATGGTCCATAATCTTTTGAATGATTCTCTGGGATGTCGAAATGTGTTGGCTACCAACATTGTGCTGCTCGGCAGAAAGGGCATCAAGGGAGTTCTTGCATTTACGCTCACACGCACATACACACAACCCGCGCGAACCTGCAGTCGTTCATTTTAAGCCTCAGGAGGCCACTGTTCGTGCGACTTGGCGGGGAAGAAACCGGTCCCCTGTCTGTTGCTTTGATCTCGATCGTGCAGCTGAGCAGGAACATGAAACACAATTGACAGCCGATAGATTAGTCTGCGAGGCTACGAGGGATCCATCCGATTCATGGCGAGTATGGGCAAGACCATGTGACATGCCGCGTGACACAGCTTTTGAGCCGGGAACCCATTGGCACGACGAATCTAGTGATGCCACTTGAGGAGATGGTGACTGGTTGCTGGAGAGTCACTTGAGTCCCGCAAAACTGTTTCTTAACCAAGCTTTCTAACAAAGCAGGAGCCGGGACCGCCCATTTCTTACGGACGATTCCATCTGCCGTTCCACCGGCAGTCGGAGCCGGAGTGGGGCACAGATCCGGTACCACCATAGGTAGGGATGGCACAGGGTCCCGGCAGGGGGGACGGCGTCGGGAAGCTGACGGATCCATCCGCGCTCAGACGGACAACATCATCAAGACTTTTAGTGTTTAAGCTCGTAGGGCCTTCGAACTGCGGACTACTTCCGGACAGAGCCGTCCCCCCCCTTCCCCCAAGTCTCTCCTCAAAGGGCGATGAGAGGCCTAGCATAGAGTCGACCACGGCCCAGATCAGAGGAACCGGTGCTGCAGAACAACAACAATAACAACCGAACCAAACTTTCCATTGTAGTCAGCGGTCCTACCCGAAGCTTCGTTGGCTAGCGCTTTCGCCATCGCGTTAACGAGAGCTAGATAACCTACCGCACCCGTCTTAGTGACCTAGTTCCCAGCTGCGCCTCGGCCGGCTCGCCAGGGAATACTAAACAAGCCCACAAGTCAGCTTTGTCGACATTTTTTTCGCATTTGCCAAGGCTCTACTCAGGTTGCCATGTTTCCCGAGCCAAAGCTTGCTTACCCTCACCGACCGGTCGGGCTTCCCGCAAGGTCGAATGGGTAGGTATTAATTATACCCCATATATGCCTTTTCGAGGTCAATGGGATGAGCATCTGAGGGGTCCTGGTGGGCGAGAAAAGAGTCCAGGGATAATACTCCGTAGCTGCATTTGGCTCCTAAAGCGTTCCAACGGGCATTGGAGGGAGTTCGCCGCCCCTGAAATTTAGATTCCAGGTTGATCGTGAAGAATGATGGGGCTCACGGGCCCCCAAAGAAACAAGCTCCGCACATTCCTGACTGCCTCTTGAACGTGTATCGTCAGGTCGGACGTTCCCGTTGGAAGTGTGAGCAGAAGCCCGCAGGCCGAGCCTGCGATAAGCTGGAAAACCCTGTGAGACACTGGGTTCAGAAAGAGCATATCCATCGGGTGAAAATGCGCGTTTTGTTTCTTTTCTTGACTGAGACATAAACAGTCTCTCTCCCCCTACCTCCCTCCGCCCCCTCCCCTTTGACCTGCCAAGTCAACGCGAGTCGAGGTCAGCGCGTGACGGCGCCCACGTTAATCGGTCCCTGAGCCTCGATAAGTCAACCGTCCATCCGGCCCCTCCGAACGCCAATCTTCGATCATCAAATGCTGTGTTGACCCTTGAACCTCCATTCTTATCCGCGTGCCTACCACGAAGTCGTCCTTGGCAGGGGAAGGGTCTGCTTTCTCCTCCCATCACTTGGCGTTTCCCATGAGGGCAACTTGCTCGCTTTGTATCTAGAGCTGCCAGGACTCCAGGTCAACCCGACGGCCTGGAAGCACCGGCTGCCGCTTGCAAGAAAGTAGCGTGGCGGTAGCTCGTACCGACTGGACGACAGCAGCGGCGGCGCGGCATCGCGGCTGTGCGTTTGGACGGACGGCAGGGCCCGAGATCACACTGCATACGAGAAAACGGCTAGCCAGATACGCAGAGAGAGGTTCGTTTCTCCGTCTTCCTTCCTCAAGACCGGCGTGCCAGTGGTTTTCTGCTCCCCTTTGTCAGCGCCCTGAGGCGATACGGTGGGCGGGCAGATTACACCAAAACCGGCCGTGTGGCGCTCCCTCTGGATTGCTCCAGCCGCAGCGAAGGGAGGAGGAAAGTAATTCTGACACCGCCGGCATGACTGCGTCTCCCTACCTTATCTTCTAGGCCCGTATGGGTCGAGGTTCAAACTTTGAGAAGGGGAATGAGGAGTGTAGAGGCGGGAAAAGCCAAGGGAGCGTCCCCCGTCTGTCGGCATTCTTGTATAATATTGAATGAGCCCTTTTCTCGTTTCTCTTCCCGTTTCCTCTCCTGATGGGTTGGGATCTCGCCTCAGAAATTTCCCCTCCAGCCTTTTCGTGCCCATCGTTATAGCCATCCGGTCCTTCTCGACGACCTCCGCATCGCTGGAAACCATCATCATGCACCTGACGCACTTCCAGAAGCCCCCGAGCTCGCCCATCTGGGCGCAGCCCATCACCCTCCAGCACAAGGCTCGATTCCGGTACAGGACGCTGTTCGCCGGCGTCGGACTCCTCGCGCTCGCTCTCGTCTGGGCTCTCGGGAGGCACCGCGGGTCCTTCACGTTCCCGTCCCGCGGCAGGGTGGCCTGGAGGACGAACACGACGCAGCTGATCCCGCCCAAGATCTGGCAGATCAGCCTGCCCAAGAAGGCGCCGCAGTCGGACAAGGACCTCGTCCTCGACCCTGAGAAGCTGCAGAACTCTGCTTCGTGGCTCGCGAAGAACCCGGGCTATGAATAGTGAGCCCTGGCCCACCCCATCCTCTCCCTGGCTGAAGTTTATGCTTCTTTGGGAAAACCCGACATGCTGACGTAGTCGATATGTGCTGCAGCACCCTAATGGGCGAGAACTCGGGCCTGGAGTGGGTTGAGGAGCATTTCGCCAATGAGCCGCAGATCATCGACGCGTACGTCAACATGCCCAACGTTGGGATGAAGTCGGACTTCCTCCGGTACCTCATCCTGGGCCTCGAGGGAGGCGTGTACACCGACACCGACACGGTGGCGTTGAAGCCCGTGGACGTCTGGGTGCCGGAACAGTGGCGCGACCGCGTGCGGCTCATTATCGGTATTGAATTCGACCGGCGGGACGGCAACGGCTGGTTCGATATCCTCCACTGGGTCCAGTTCTGCCAGTGGACGATCGCAGCGGCGCCGGGCCACCCGGTCTTCGGCAGAATGGCCGGCCGGATCCTCCGATCCCTAGACGAGCTGTCGGCGAAGCACGGGACGCCTATCAAGAGCGTCAAGCCGACGAGCACCGAGGTCATGAACTCGACGGGGCCGGCGGCGTGGACGGACGCGGTGTTTAGCCAGCTGCAGGAGTACGACGACACCATCACGGACCCCAAGAACCTCTCGTACATCACGGAGCCGAAGCTGGTGGGCGACATCCTCATCCTGCCCATCGACGGGTTCGGCATGGGCCAGCCGCACTCCAACAGCACCAGGGGCGATCCGCCCGAGGCCGCCTTGATGAAGCACCTCTTCCACGGGTCGTGGAGGGGAAACTGAACCAGGGGTAGCTCTTCTCGAGGTTGTCAAAATGTGCAGCTCTATATCTGGCGTACCGGCGTAGATGGGCACGGGTCAAACTTTGTATTTATACGTCAATATCATCTGTATTTTCGTCTCTGGTCCTGTTGTCCTGGTCTTGGTTCATCCTCTTCTAATACATCCCTGACATTCTTGCTCTTGCTGTTGTTGTGATTTTCATTGCTGTTGCCGTTGTTGTTCCTGCTCGTCGCTTCTGTTGTTGTCGCTCGTTGCTTCCCTTGTCGCTCGTCGTCTCCATTCTTGTTCTAGTATTACGTCCCTGCCCATCCCCGACCTTGCCGTTGTTGATGTATTACTCCCGTGGTCTCCGACTATTACTGTCTTATTAAACAAACATGTGCGTGGGAAGGAACTGTGTGGTTGCTTCTTCTCCCAGAGAGCAGGCAGTCTCTCGCCCGGCCCTGCTTCTGACACCTCGGTCGAGCCTTGCGGCTTACCACGCATCCAATTCAGACAACCACGCATACATCCAAACATCCGACCAGACATCCATCCATCCGAACATCCCATCATCCAAACAGTCATTCAAGTGGCCAAAACTCATTCCTTTCATTTCATTGCGTGTCGCATCAACCAATCTCTCACGTGAACAGACTCTACACAAAAAGATGGAAACCACGCCCAATTCGGGGCTCGGAGACAAGAAGAGTTTTCGTCTCCTCGAGATCAAGGGCGCCGACAAGTTCAGTGACCCTCTATGTGGCACCCTCAAACAATTTCAACTACCAATCTTGGACGCGAACGCCCCTCGTTACTGGTTCCTTACGTACGACACCACGCAGGCGGTGAGCTCCGATGGCCTGCAAATCGAGCTCGCGTCATCTCAAAACGGCCGTCAGGTTAAAGAAATCTACGTCAGCGACAATTTTGGCCAGGCTCTTCAGTACCTGAGGCCCAAGTCCAAGTCGGGCACTCGTCTCCTTTTGTGGGTCGAAAGTTTGTGCCACACTGATATCGCCGGCTTACCGAAGGCCGCCATACTGGGGGGAGCCATACCGGTGGAAGAGAAAACCACCATACCGTCAATTATACAGCGCGCTGACGCCACAATCGCCTGGTTAGGCCTCGGCCGACCCCCGGCGGCTATTCCTTCAGACAAAAAACGAATCAGATTGCACAACGAAACACAATGGGAAGTGGGCCACAGCAAAGACATGGCTCTGATGAACCTCGAGTTGGACTTGTCAAGACTGAAGGGCCACGACCAGCAGCGGCAAGTGTTTGAAACGTCCTCAGAGTCGCGCGCCAATGACTGGCCAGTCTTTTCCAACGCCTTTGTCCGCGAGAATCTCTTCCGGAAACACTTTCCAAGCCTGATAGCATTGCGAATATCCAGACTAGTCATGTTCATACAAGGAGGTTTCGCCTGTCCGGACTACAGGCTCAGTTCCCTTCGCTCTGAGGGCTCGATAGTCGTCCCGGCAGAAATCTTGCCGACCCTCCGCCTCGCCACGCAGCTGCTTCCAATGCCTGCTTCGGCGCCTGTGACACCGGACCAGGCTTCTGCACGCTTCAATTTGCTACCAGGAGAAAATGAGGGGACCCAGCAAAGCCACCTTCATCATCATGTTCGCCCTGTCTTGGCCAACAGACTCCAGGACTGGATGGGGAGAAAACACCAAAGGAGATATCCCGTGGTTTGATACATGGACAAACCATTTGCAGAGTATAGTCCAAAGGCACGATGAGCTTGTTGGTGGGATTGATGTGAGGGAGCGCGAAAGCCTGATGACCTACATTGTCCGCGAAGCCGCTGTCGCCCAGGACATATTTGGTGAGCGCGCCACAAGCATCAGACTAATAGGCGAAAAAAAGCCCACCTGCTTCTGCGGCAAGGGCTATCTCGCGAGCAAAGTTGAATTTGTTGGTACTTCTCACGAGAAATTCCGCTGGTCACCTACAGCTGCCAAACTGGAGAAATGGGCCCCTAAAAACCCGTCAGGTGCTTTGTGCTACACGAAGCTCAGTCTAAATTACGCCCACAAGGAGCTGCGATTCCTCCAGTCGTACGATAGACCTCCCTGGCCGTTTCCTAAAGGTCTTGGTCCCTCGACCGTAGCGGCATGGGCCTGGGACCACAGTCTTGAAGAAGACGGCGAGCCACAGACACTCGATGGTGAATCCAAGAAGTCCATAGGTCGATACACATCGCCTGTCTATTTCTCGGGGACCAACGGCTGTGTAGGGCTGGCACCAGCTAGTACCATACCTGGGGACTATGTTGTCAAGTTTCGTGGATGCGATGCGACTCTGATCTTCCGTTCAGCTGTCAACCGCCCGCACTGGTCGGCAGTTGGCAGAGCGGATGTTATAATGCCAGGAGAGCCTCTTTCGCGGCGCGACGTTATTGAGATGCCCAACAGGAACGACCTCGAAAATGCGTACGGAGTGGAAGTTCGCATGGGCTAGCACACTTTGCAGCGTCTCACCGCCAACATACGCCCTGAATAGTCTATAGTGCACTGGATAGCGAATAAAGCGTTAGGTAGACTTAAGAATACAGACCACAATGGTAGACGACAGTGGCAGACGACAGTGATAGTGGCAGACGCGACAGACGACAGCGACAGACGACAACGATAGACGACAGCGACAGACGACAGCGACGGCGACGGCGACAATGGCAACTGAATACCCTTAAATTTTCTGATGATGTGAGAACTGCAACTACGAGAATAGGCAGGGACGTACCAGAACGACAATGATAGAGACGACGAGTAACGATCGCAGAGACGACGAGCGACAGCAGCAGAAACAACGATTGGCAACAACAGAAACAACTCGACGAGGCAAGAAACACAATGAGTAAACCCATAACGAGGGCAGGGACAGGGTCCAACACGGTCTCTGGGGAGGGAGTCACAAGCAATGCAACACAGCATACGTAGACATCACAAACCTCACAAAGCACAGCGAACGAGGAAGTAGAAGAGAAAAAAAAATGTACCGACGAACCACATCCCAGCCCTGACGTCCCCCACCCTCACCCCCTCCCCCCCCCCCTCCTTTCACCCATCGTCCCCCAGCTGCAGCAGCCAGAGTCAAGGATCCAAGAAAAGGAAGGGAAGAGGTAGAAGAGGGCAGATAGCAGGAACGACGGCTCAGGCCGGGAGAGCAAATGGTCAATTCGCAAAGACCGAACCACCCAGATGCCCCCGCCCGTAAAAAATCCCTAACCTTAAGAAAAGGAATCGTCGGCTTTCTCCCAGTCTTGGAAAGGAAACCTTTCCCCCCCTGATACCCCTTAGTCGACAACACTTCATCTTGCGATCTTGTGCCTTGCGAAAAAGGGGGGGAGAAGAGAAAGGCCACAGCTCCTTCCAGAGGACTTGGATGTTTCGATGTACCGCTCGTAATACAGAGCTGGATCAAGGATGGATCTCTCCTTGCGCTCCACCATGACGTGCGGATTGCCTTGGTCTCGAGAGACGTTGGCGGGTTGTATGATTCTGTGTGGGAGGAAAAAGGGGTGGAGGAGGAAAACACAAGAAAATGGAAAAAAAGCGATGAAGGCATCAACGGCATTAGAGTTTGGCGCCGTACCAGGCCCGGGGTTCAAGCCAGGTCGGTGGCTGGCACGGGCCCGAGGGTATCGTACGTACATGTTGTTTGTCTCGTCTAGTCCAAGTTTCGTCAGTCAACATCAGCGGAGCAGCGGCCGTTCCCTCATGTCCTATTCGAAGACGACCTTTTTGCGTCCACTGCCGCGGTCGTCCTCCATGTACTCCAGAGCCTGGTCGATCTCCAGGATGTCCAGCATCTCCTCCTCCACGTCGCGCATAGTGACGTCCTCGGCCAGGTCTGCCGCCTCGTTGAGGTTGTCGGCGAAGCCGAAGCCCGGGTTCGGCCGTCCGATGGGCAGCGTGAAGTCGTGGGTGGCGTCGTCGTCGGGGAGGGCGCCGTTGGGCTTGCCGCGCAGGCTCCGCGACTTGTGAACGCTGAGGTTGAAGGAGACGCCGCGGGGCTGATCTGGTCGGGGGTGGACGATGATGGCGCTCGGGGGTTCTTTGGCGCTCTTGTCGCCGAACAGGCGTCGCCGTGTGGACACGACACCGCCGATCTTGGCGCCGGGTGCGTCTTCGCACTCGTGGACGATGACCAGCCGACTCTCGCCCATCACGAGGACTTCGATCTGCAGGCCACCGTCGTTTTCCTTGAGCTTGGCAAAGTCGACTGCCGCACCGACGCCGCAGCATCGCTCGCCCAGCAGACCTGTTGATAGGTCGTGAAGCCGAACCATCTTCGTTGGTGTCGTGCCCGAAAACAAGTTCACACCGCCCCCGGAACTGCGTCGCAGTTGCGAATCCCAGAATCGAGAGACGGCAGGGATGACAGAGACGTTATCCAGGCCTCCGATCCATAGCACAACGCTCTCGTCAGCCGATCCCGAGCCGTTACCGGGAAGCGCAGTGACAACAATTCCGCCTCGTGTCGACACAAGTCGCTCCAGGGAGCCGGCTGTGCTCAGCGACGCCGCAGCATCGCGTCGGGTGTGTGGTGTCATGGGTACGAACTCTCCGTTGCCGTTTGACCTTGGTACGCCAGCCGCCGCGTTACGCAAGGGACCCGTGCCTTCGACGTGTCCGCTGGCGCTAAACGCAGTGATGGCACCGCCCTTGATGCCGGATTTGCTCTTTCCCAGTAGGGAACCGCCGAGCGGACTGGCGCCGTCCACGTCCCATATTCCCCAGGTGCCATCGGCAAGCAACGCCAGAACGGCTCTACCGTGAGAAATCCAGGCTGCGTCGAGGATGGGCTTTCGTGCGGAGGTGGGGCGAGTAAATGGCTGGAACAGGGAGAGAAGCCAAGATCCTTGGGTTGGGAAGGGACCAGTGGCCTCCTGATCGGGCGGCAACGAGGGCTGGGCGTAGTCGTAGATGCGAACTGCGTGTGGCGAGGCAACAGTCAAGAGCTGGGTGAGGTGTGTCGGGTTGAAGGATATGCTGGCCAGGGGGCTGGGTAGGTACTCGGTCTGGAAGGGGTTGATGCGGCCATTTGCTTCGCCGGGCTGGACGTCCAAGGGGACGTCCCAAAGGCGCAAGGTGCCCGAGGCCTCGCGGGTATGGGCAGCGACGACGAGTCGGGGCTTCTGCGTGCTTGATGCGCTGAACTGCTCCCGGTTTGGTGTCTTGGGCTTGATTATGGACATGGCGACGCCGTCGCTGTGCTTGTACTGACCATCAAGGAAAATGACACTCTCTCCCCACTGGCCCGAACCAGCCTTGCCCGCAAGTAGATTCGACCGAAGCTGAGGCCTTGCCTTGCTCTCGGGGCTGGGTGGTGTCAGAGGCAGGGCGACGACGTAAACCTCGTTGGTGGCACACGCCACTGTGAAGACCATCTTTTCCTTCAAAACATCGGCACCTCCCCAGGCAGCATCTTCGGCGGGGCACGGTGTCATGGGCAACACGGCCAGGTGCAGGGCAGCGGTACCGAGGGAGAGATCGAGGGTCTGGATGATTTCGGGGTACGGGCCATCTTCTTGGGCATCCTCAAACTCGGGCTTGTCGGTGAAAGGAGCGGGGGCCTTGGAAGACTTGGCCGGGGGCGCGTCGTCGTCGGAATCGATGATCATGACCGCATCGTCGGTGGCGCCGTTCTGCTTCTCGGGGGGCGAAGGCTGCTTCTTGACGGGTTTGAAGCGACGGCCGCCTTTCCACACTATGGAGACGCCATTGTCGTGGCCGTAGAGGAGGATCGTAGCTCCCTGCGGAGACTGGACGGGGTAGGTCTTGACATCGTGAATGCGCCTTGACAGGTTATAGCTATGGCTCGGGTCAGCATCTCGGTGTTGTCGAGTAGCGATTGGATGAGGCGAGCGTACGTGTACTGGGTATTTTGCGACGTACGCCGCACACGGGGCGTGGGCTGCACAGCCATGATCGATTCCTGACGATGTCGATGTGGTTTGCGGGAGCTTCAGCAGCGGTCAAAGACTCGCGATCGGCTCGACGCAGGCGCTGCGTTGTTTTCTTGCTCGTGTCCGCGACTGTCTAAGCAATTGGCCCGATTGAATGGAAATCGACTGGCAGACGTTGCGCGCGCGCGGGTCGTAGGATGCTTCGCCGGTCGAAGAGGGCATGAGCTGGATGCTGGATATGGCGGGTAGCAAAAGCAAAAACGCGACGGAAGCCTATCGCGAAAAGCGTCGAAGCCCGTGGCAGCTGCCGGAAGTGGCTGATTACTTTTTCTGCCGTTTGTTATTGTGGCTGGGCAGGCGGTGGCAGCCCTTCGGGCGGTATGTGAATTGTACCCGTTACTTACTTACCTAAGCACTTCTCAGATTGACGGGCTACGGCCGGGCCCGGGGGACCTCGGGCAAGAGCAAGTGGTGCCAGTCTGCGCCAGCTGACCCTATTCCCTTCCTCCCGTCCCCGTAGGTACCTCTGTACATCAAACTGCCCCTCTGTAACATCTCAGAATCTACGAGATCGCCATTCACGCCCAATTCGAGGAACACGGCGGATTCCAACCTTTAGAGACGGGGAATTCGGCTTTTCTCCATCTCATTCTACTTCCAGACCGGCTCACTTGACTCACCGAGGACGAAAGACCGTCAATTGGCCGTGGAGCAGCTCAATTGAGGTCCAGATCGTACCCCTCATTGCTTCGCCAATCTCACTTGGTGAACCTCCACCTTCAACGGTCGGCCATTGTTTAACGCGATCCCTTCGCCATCCCTTTGTTCCACCACATCGCCAAGATGCTCACCCCAACGGTCGTCAACTCTTTCTCGAACTTCTATGCGGTCGGCAACACTCCCGCAGTAAATGTTGCCAGGGCCCTACCGCATGGGATCGATGCCAACCTGCTGCTCGTGGGCTGTGGAGATGTGAGGAACATCCTGTATACGGCCTACAACGAGGCCGGTCTGCGTGAGTCGCTGCCTCCCTCCCTTTGCCTGTCGAAAGTTCTTACTGATGGCCATTTAAAGCTGCCCGAAAGCTGGACATTACATGCAATGACTGGGATGAGGCTATTCTCGGTACCGGACCACTTGTAACGCTTCCTAAATTGGCACCATTATTGACCTATTGAAGCTCGCAACATCTTGATCTTCTCTCTGCTGATCGACAGCAACGCTCCGGGATACGCCCCATGGAACCTGTACTGCGATCTCTATCTCGAAAAGTCTGACCTGAAGCTCCTGTCGGATCAGGTCAAGAAACTTCTCGCAGCATCAGAGTCCTTGAAGACGTGGAAGGCTAGCATCTACGGCAAGACGCTGCCTTTTTGCGACCAGGCCACCTTTGACGATGTCCGAGCCATCTGGCAGACCTACGATGACGCTGCCTTGTCAGACGATGTCCAGGGTCAGGTCGCCTCTCTGAAAAAGAATCTGAAAATTTCAATGCAGACTAGGAAAGCTGTCTTTGGCGAGGACGCCCAGTCTTATTCCGGTTTGCGATCTGCTGCTCCCTTCGGCTGGGGACACCATGAAGACATCCTCGAGTCCGCCGACATCTACTGGAAGGTTGCCGCCGACGGGCCCAGCGGCACCGCCAACATCCCGAACCCTCTCTTCGCCGCCTCCTTGTCGAAGCACAGAGTCCTTCATTACGCCCTCGACCCCATCATCGGCTTCCACCTCGCCAATGCTTTCGCCCCTTTGGCAAACTTGTCCCCGCTCAAGCCCGACCCGAAGGCCGACAAGCGCAAGACTGTCGCAGCAGCCAAGACCGAGTTTCGCGAATGGGCTGCCGCGTGTGGCGTTCTGCTTCGGGCCAAGAGGCTGGTCGTTCGCTCCGTCGCTAGCGAGGCCCTCGTCTTCTGCCACACGCTCCAGCACTTTGCTGCCACGAAAGAGACTTCGGCCGGCTGGTACCGGAGACAATTTGACACCCGGCCCCTGTCTCTGGATTCCGCCGAGTATGGGGGGAAGCAGGCCGCGCCGTCCATCTTTGATGCCATCGACACCTCCAACCTTGCCGACCATCTCGGCACGTTGAACCTTCTCATGTCGACGCTGCCACTGCTCACCGCGCAGCCTTGGTCCTCCGTCTTTACCGAGACTCTGCTCAAGAAGCAGGACACGACGAAGGAGGCATTCGACAGTTTGCTCTTCGGTCATGGCCCAACTGTATCGCTGCTTCTGGGTGCCGCTTCGGTCGAGTACTGGACCAACGCCACTACCACGTCCTTCTTTGACGAGGCCATCATCGACTTGTCTTTCAACACAAACAGTTCAGGTCCGACGTCCATTCATAATCGGATGACCTGGAAGCAAAGCAAGTTCTTCTCTGAAGTCAACGCTACTGGCCCTTTGAAGATCGACCCCGAGGCTCTTGGGGGCCTGCTCTTCAAGCTATACCTGGAGATATTTGCCCACGAGAACCCCATGAAGCTGCTGTCCATCTCCCGGGTTTCCATGGATCAGATGATACGCAACACGGCTTACACGACCTTCCACCGCGGGACCATGATCGCCCTTCTTCGATATCTCAAGTCCAGGCTTTCGGTCCCCGACTTTGACACGACCATTAGGGGTTTCCTTGAAAAGACTTCTTTTGAAAGGAGCCTCATGTTTACGGGCAACTTGCGGCAAGACCTGTCGGTGCAGCTACACACCCAGGGCCTGTTCTCCGAGCACTGGCTCAAGCGAGACATCAAGCCGAACAGGAACCTTGGCGGCTTCGACTCTTGGGAGGATGTCCCCGAAGTTGTCGCCGTGAACCTCGTTGTCCCGAAAGAAATGTTGACGCGGCTGTGGTCAGGCTCGGACCAATCGAAGATTGCGTCGCCCACGGTCCGCGCATCTCTGGTCTCTGGCGACGACGCGGAACATAAGTGGCACAATTTCTTCGACGATATTCACCTCGCGTTCGGCACGATCAAGACCAGCGGCGACAGGAACAGCAGCAACTTCTCAGTCACTATCGAACGCGACACCGCAGGTTGGGCTGGTAACTCGCCTTGCATCGCGTCGTTCTACGTCCCCGCCGCCGCTCTCCAGTTGGAACGCAAGACCAGCTACGTGCGTCTGGCGGTCCAAGAATCGGCCCAGAATGTCGCCACTTTCAGCAAGGCGATTGGCCAGGAGATGGTCATTTTCCAGGCAAAGCTAGGTGATGAATCCAACGTCTTCATCACAAGATACCTCCCCGGGCATACCAGGTACGCATCTACTTGCGCAGCGGCAGGCGCTGTTGCCGAGTCCCCTACTCAGGCCAAGGGGGAGACCGAGGCCATCTTCACCGCCGATATCTCTGAGCAGCAGGATAAGATCGCTACCATCACCGGCCACCTCGACTTCCTGTCCAGCAAGGCCAAGAACCTCCTCACCAACAAAGTGCCCCTTGTCCTCAAGCAGGAGTCGCCCTTCACCATCAATCTTGTGTTTGGCGAAAAGCACGTTTATCCCATCACCTTCCCCAACCCGGTCGATGGCAGCGCAGCCAGAACACGCATCGCCCGCAAGTCGGCCTACATCGAGGTTATCGTGCCCCTAGCCAAGCCGTACACCGAACCGCGGACTCAGTCAGCTCTCGCCAACTTCATGTACCCGGTAACCCTTGCCCGGAAGCTTTCTAGCACACCCGTGGCCTTGAATTTGCCGCACCTCAATCTGGACCGCCTGCCCATCATCGACATCTCCGAGAAAAACACAGCCCTTCGCTTGCTCCAGACCCAACTGTCGGTCCAGTTCTCCGTCCCAGAGAGATACCTACGCCAGGAAGTACAAGCTGCGAGAAACACCACGGCCCTCTCTTCGTCGGTCCGCCTAAACTTCAAGGAGTCCATCTTCACCATGTTCATGATCTCCATGGGGATACAGGGCGAGCAGACGGGTCTCTTCGCCCTCAATCATGAAGATGGTCTCGGCATACACACATATATCATGGTCTCGGCTGCTCGTCTCGACGCCCCCTCGGGCACCGTCGTGCTCGACGCGGCGGCCCTCCCCATGACGTACGATACGCTCGAAGAGCTCAAGCCCTTCCTCCTCGAGCTCCAAACTCTGGCGGCCGGTGTCATCAAGGTTAACAAAGAAGAGCTCGACTTCTGGCGCAGCACTCTCCCATCTATGGCGGAACGTGCCCGCACGTGGAACCACAAGGCCTCGTGCGACTACGCCAAGGCCGGCACGGTGCCCGTCTCACTCGAAGCGGGCTTGCCCACGCTCTGCTCCTGCGGAGCCGGGAAGCTGCCGGATGACTTCCTGAACATCCCCATGTGGGAGACGGCGAAGAAGTACGCGACCCGCGTGGCCATCAGCCCGGCATTCGCGGTGCCGTTCGTAGACAACGTCATCGACCGCGAGGCGTGGAAGCGGAGCGGCATGGACTCACTCCATCCATCCAACAACCCGGAGAGGTGCACCAGCTGTCGTAAGACGTCTAGCAACGATGGCGGCCCACTGAAGAAGTGCACGGGATGCCAAAAGGTCAAGTACTGCGGTCCGGACTGCCAGAAGAAAGATTGGAAGACGCATCGCAACGAATGCAAGAAGCGTTAGGGGCATATGAGATGATTTTCTTTTGAGTAGCTCACCTGGCTGCAGTTGAAATCAGACTGCCGTTGGTTGCTAATATTTCCGTCCCCGACGATTGTGAATCCGATTCGAGCTGCAATTGCGTCTAGCTAAGCAGGAACGCCGAAGACACACAAATGCCATTGGTCGAAGGGGGCTTCGTGCAGTTGCCCCATATATGCAAGACGCTCCTGGCGGGTAAACGTGGATAACCAAAAGATCCCTCCTCCTTGACAGGGTCGTGGTGATCCAAACCTCCCCCCTTCAACTCTCCATCGTCAAGACAGTTAGTTTAATCGGCATTGTGGCAACAGCTGACCGGAGACAATATGTGGCTCATCAACACGACGACGTTCGAGCTGGAAGAGGTCGTCGACTCTTCCGAAGTTGAGTACGCCATCTTGTCCCACACGTGGAGCAAGGGCGAGGTCTCGTTCAGTGACATGCATCACGATCCTTTCAATGCGAGGGAGAAGCCCGGGTTCGAAAAGATTGTCAGGACGTGCGAGCTTGCTCGTGCGCGTGGTCTGGGGTACGCCTGGGTCGACACCTGCTGCATCGATAAGAGCAGCAGCGCCGAGCTCAGCGAGGCCATCAACTCCATGTTTCCCTGGTATCAGAATTCGGCCGTCTGCTTCGTCTACTTGGAGGATCTGGAGCCGTCCCCCGACACATCACGCCTGGCTTCGTGCAGGTGGTTCACTCGCGGCTGGACCCTGCAGGAGCTCATCGCCCCCACCACCGTCGAGTTCTACGACTCGGACTGGTCTTTCCGCTTTACCAAAGAGGAGATGGCGTCTGAGCTATCCTCCATCACGCGGATCTCGATCGACGTGTTGCGAATGACCAAGCGACTGAAGGACATCCCCGTCGCTGTCAAGATGTCCTGGGCCGCCCGCCGCCAGACCACGCGGCCCGAGGACATCGCATACTGCCTGCTTGGTATCTTCGACATCAACATGCCCATGCTCTACGGCGAGGGCCGAAGGGCTTTTCAGCGACTTCAAGAGGAGATTGTGAACCACACGGACGACTCATCGCTCTTCGCTTGGCTGTCGTCCGGGGACGACCAGCTCTGCAGAGGATTGTTCGCGAGGTCGCCGTCCGAGTTTGAGCGCTGCTCGGGTATCAAGTTCAACGTCCGCGCCACCCGCCCCTCCCCGGAGTTCAACATCACCAACAAGGGCATCCACTTCCACACGTTTCTCGACCGCGTCGAAGGGGACCTCTCCGAGTCGCTGTGGATGAGGCTCCGGAACGACTGCCCGGACTGCCCCGCCGAGCACGAGGTCTACATCTCCGTCATGCAGACGGGCAACGGCTACGTCCGCGTCGGGGCCGGCAGGTGCTTCGCGCTGCGGGAGGGCCAGGAGCTCTCGTTCGAGGGGCGCGCGTGGTGCCGCATCCGCAAGCACGTCGACGCCGAGGAGAGCCGGGCCCTGGAGCCGTACCTGCAGCGCCCGCTGCGGGTGCTGTGCGAGCTCGAGGAGACGGTCCTGGACGAGGTCACGTACTCGCCCAGCGAGTACTGGGACCGCAAGCGGTGGCTGTTCAGCGGCGACGTGTTGTCTCAGGATTTCGTCGGCACCATCGCCATCACGACGAAGTCGCCGTGGTCGTTCGACGTGGAGTGCGTGGTGTACAAGCTCCTGGGGGAGGACGTCGACGTGGCGGCCTTCGGGCGGAGCACGGGGGAGAAGAAGTGGGATCTCGTCGAGGGGCGGGGGGCGGAGTCGCTGCCCAAGGGCGCGTACGACATCATGTGGACGGACCTGCTGCTCGACGACTACAGGCGGAGGAAGCGGAGCGGGACGTACGAGGCGCAGACAAGGCTCAAGTTCCGCCGGCGCCCGTACGTGCTGATAGGGGAGCCTCGCGAGGTGACCTTTGACGTGCGCGTCAAGGACGGCCTGACCGTCGTCTGGTCCGACACGGCGGTCTGGGAGGACGGGAAGGAAGGCGTGGCTTCTTTTTCGGCGACTATGGGGGCCGGAACGGAGGCGGCGAAGGCGGAGGACATCGTCGCGGACGGGGTCTCTGAGTTGACACTCGACCCCAAGCAACGGACCGCCGAAGGGGCCGGGAATGATTCGCGCGAGCCCGTTCGTCGAGACCGCCTCTAAGTCAGGCCGTAGGAGCTTTCCAGCATTCATTCCCAGGCACTGTCGAATAGAAGGGCTCAGGAAGTGGCAACCGACAGCCTCCTCGATAACCCCTCCAAGACCTGCCGATGATTCGAATCCCGACCTTTCGTCGCCGGGGAAGTCAGACAAGAAAGAGCCGATCCTCGTTTCATCCCCGGCGGCGGCAGACGTCATCCATACCGTCCGAATACAACTTCGTCTGACGCATCACTGTTGGAGCAGCGGCGACAGCGCGATTGCACGACAAGTTTGGCTTCAGTCCCCGGCTCGGTACCAACATGCTCTGAAACGAGGGAGCTGCACTGAAAGCATGTCGCGTGGTCTGCCTGACGATGGATGCCCCGCAAGACCAAGGACCCAAGAATCGCGCCCGAAAACTCCACAGACTCCCAGCCCTGCGTCGTCATAACGATGCCCTACACTACCTTATTAGATAGGGCTTCTTCGGAAAATGATCGCCGTACAGCACGGAAACCCAGCAGCTGCACCCCCCCAAGTGGGTGAAAGAAAAGAGCGCAGTCCCTACTTTCAGCAGCAACACCCAAAACACCATACAGCTTTCTTCAAAAATAACAAAACAATATTTATTAAATACCCTGAAGTTAGGAGAGTATTATAAATATTATTTTATTCTTTTTGAAGAATGCTGTGCGGTACAAGAGTAGTATTAGGCAAAGTGTAGGACTTGAGTGTCTGCACTCTTTTTTTTCACCCACTTGCCCCCGATTATCATACAACCGCTCAGATATTACACACACCCAACCCTCTTGGGCGCCGTCAAGTATTAGTGAAGAGAACGGTTGGCGATGTCATCAAGCCAAGAGAGATGGGGGTGGTTAAGTGGATGGGAGGGGGGGAACGAAGGATCAGGGTCCGCCCCTTCATCCCAGTCGCACCATGGCTCGCGCGCATGTTCACCCCAAGGAACGGCATCCTCTCCGCTACAGCGAAGAGATAAGACGGTGGAACCATGCCCTCTTCTGCCGACACTAAAACCCGTTGGAGGCCTGAGAAGACACGGCAACAGTGCTATGGATTTACAAGACCATGAAACCTTTTTCCACAAGAGCCGAACTGCCACGAGATCTTAAGTAAGTCCAATGGGAATGGTGGCATAAGCGCTCATTTTCCCGAGGACTCGCAACTCGGCAGAGAG
Source organism: Colletotrichum sojae (assembly GCA_014235955.1). Taxonomy (NCBI): domain Eukaryota; kingdom Fungi; phylum Ascomycota; class Sordariomycetes; order Glomerellales; family Glomerellaceae; genus Colletotrichum; species Colletotrichum sojae. The sequence goes on along the minus strand of WIGN01000315.1, from coordinate 19,096 downwards.
AAAGAACCCAAAAAAAAAAAAAAAAAAAAAAAAAAAAAAAAAAAAGGCACGAAAAGTCCCGAAAACGATCGTCAGGGGTCCTCTACATGACACGCCGCCCTTCCCCAGCGCACCCACCCCTCCTGCACCGAGAGCCAGTCGCTGTAGTCTGTCGCGGTTTTTAGCGGTTCCAGCGGTCAGCAAACGGTGTGGTTTTTTCTTTTTGTGCCTCGGGGGGCCGTCACTCCCAACCTCCTCTTCCATCTGCCTGATCAACACCCGTTAACCCGGCACTTTGATGATCCACAGTCCCCCAAACAAGAGCCGAAAAGTACAGATATCCAATCATCTCTACAGTTTTGCTGGTTTCGCGTTTCCATCATCTTTCATTCCTCCACGCCCCCTACAGTATCCGTACAACTTACTCCCCCCCTTATCCACGTGGTAGCGAGTGGAGATGGAGACGCAGGCAGAACCGGGCAGTGCGGCCAGCGGCCAGCGGCCAGCGGCCACCACACAGACACACACACCAAGCAAAAGGTTACTGCCAAGGTTATTGACCACTGGGGGGGTCTTTCTTGGGGAAAAAAGTTGGCAGCCAGTGTCGTCAAGTCAGGTGACTTGGCATACCCACGGCCAACCCGAGTCTCCCCCGGGGACACCGTCTGGTGTCGGAGACAGCTGCTTGGCAGCCCGTTCCGCAAGACGTTCAAGCAGGGTGTTGACAGGCAGATAGATGTAAGAGGCTAAGAGCTCGGCGTCCGTGTCTCGGCGCTCCGAGGCGGACAACTCGGAGGCGTCAGTAGATAGACAGAGCTCATTCATCATCAGAATCTCATCTCAAGATGATCACAAACACGCAGTCTAGAATTACAAGCACTTCATGGACGAATAGCGTGAACACGGAGTTTAAGAGGTCATTGATGCTCGATTACTACGCCCATATCCTGTGTCTAAGTACATCGAACACCGCTTTATCCAGAAAGAACTCTCTCCCCAAGCACCTGGGCGGGCCTGGCTCCCCTCCTTTGCGGTCTTTGAGAGGTCACCACCTTTCCTTCTTCATCTTCTTCCCCCCAGAAACGGTATTTCCCCTCGAGCAGAGAGGAAAAAAACGTTCCAACACACTCCCGAAAATAAAAAAACAAATTCCAAAAAGTCCAACGAGAAAAGAGCTAGCCCCTCCATTTTTGTCTTCCTAGACGGTGGCGTAGGAAACCCGTCCCCCGACGATCGTCCGTGTTGAACGTCTCCATCGGGGAAACAAGGAAACCCACCGCGTTTGCCGTCGTTCCATAATAGTCGGAAGGGCCGTTGTTTTTGTACTGTACACACACAAACACACAAGATGGGGGAAGGGCGCCACCAGTACTCCGTCGCAACTCTTTCCATCAAATGTCGTTAATAATAAAAAGAGAGAGGTAGTTCGAGGTTTAAAGAGAAACAGGCTACAGGGGATGAGAGTCGTCTCCCGATCCCCCGAGCTGCCGTCGATGAAGCAGATAATGTGTGAATGGTGGGTGTCGCGGGTTGCTGCTGCTGCTGCTCCTGCGGTGGCGATGCTTGTTTTTTTTCGATCTAGAGGGGAAAGCAGAAGGGGGGATATATCGTCTCGAGACGTGACCCTTTCTTTCTCGTCGGCGTACCCGAGAGAACGGTCTAATAGCGTAGTGCGGTTCGAAAAAGGAGTGGACGGCATAGAGAGCGGGCGGATTTGCGTTGTTTTTTTGCTGCTTGGGTTCGTGTCGATGGCGCAAGGCGGACGGGTAATGGTTGTGCGTGTGTGGTCTTTCGAGCAGACCAAAAGAAGATGGATATCCAACGCAAAAAAGCAAACAAATAAAAGCCCATATCGTTGAATTCCGATAGTATGTTGTTTCCCTACACCTAATACATATGAAATCCGCACGACACTGGTCGCAAAATGATGTTCGGAAGGCGGAAGAGTTCCCCCGAGTGAGCCAGCGTCGGGAGATTAGAACACCTGTAAACGCCATGGATGCCAGAATGTAAAAGTGTATCGAGTGGTTTGAGTAAAGCCCATTGGCCCAGGTCGTTCGTCGTCACGAAGGCGTGAGTGCTCATGCGTTGGTCACCTGAGTCGCGTTGCGTTAGCATTCTTCTTCCTCTCGGCGTATACGCGCAAATCGATGCATCAACTTACTCGGAGAATCTTCCGCGAGTAGTCTTGGTTGTCGGCGATGCTGCCGTCACTCATGCGGCGGTGAGCGAGGGTCGGGTCCATGCGGGAGTCGGTCATGGAGTTGCCGCTGCTACTCGGGGGCTTGGAGCCGCCGATGAAAGCGGACACGGCGGCGTTGCGGCGGTGCTCTTCCTCGATCTCCTTGTTGCGCTTGCGGCGGATGAAGAAGAAGGCGCCTCCGACGATGGCAGCAATGGCTACGACTCCGACCACGACACCCGCGGCGATGCCAGCCACGTTGGTGCCGCCCTTCTTGCTATCGCCCGTCGGGGTGGGTGTAGGTTCAGAAGTTGGCGTCTCGATGATCGTCTCGACGGCACCACCGGCGGTGCTCGTCGGCTTGGCTGTGGAAGCGACAGATGTGGTGGCGGGCTGCTCGTAGGTCACGACGAGCTTCTTACCGGTGTTGTACACCGAGTAGAACATGATGGGGTCAATACCACCGCCTGTTGAGTCAAATCAGCTAAAACAGTTCCCAGGTCAGCAGACTATAGTGGCGAGACGACGTACATGCTTCGAGGCCGTAGTTAGGGCAGGGGAAGCTGCAGAAGCTGTCTTTGACAAGAGCCGCCCTTGGCGGGTATTCCGAGCCGCAGTAGCAGTCTTCGCCGTTCAGTGCGGCAACATACGAGCCGATCGTATCTGTGCAGTAATTCCCACACTCTCCCACACTCAGGGCGGTGACCTTGTACTTCTTCCATGTCGTTGACGACGCGTTAAAGCAACCCTGTGATTTGAGGGCACCCGTCGTGGGAGCCTCACTAGGCCTTTGGAGCTGGGTGGTGGTTGTTGCGGACTGCGCAGCGGCAGCGCCGAGGAAGGCGGCCACGATTGCTACTGAAAACTTCATGGTGGCGGTTATGAATTGATTTGCGTGTGCAGCGAAGACACGAAGCCGAGGTTGAAAGAAGGTCGGTCTCGAATCAGATCCAGGACTCGAAGAAGCGGTGACGAGCCAATCGTTTGACGGGCTTAGAGTGTGTCGTCGAGTTGGGTCAGGGGAAAGAAAGTGGTGGCTCGTGCGATTTTGCTGTTACTACCACTCTCTTTTCGGCTCGAAACCCTCGACGGCAACGTTAATAGTTTCCTGCCTTTCGATTAAATCGCGGTATCCGGTCGGTAGACGAGTACGTCGTGTTCGATCGGGGTTTGATAATGGCAACGTTTGGCGAACGAGCGAGCGTGTCGTAGCGGACCAGACCGTGTCCAAGTCGTGCGTCCAGAAAACAAAGCGAGTCCTAAAGAGTGTGTGGGCACCAAAAATGCCTCCTTTCTTCCCTTCTTGTTGGTCGATAGCGTCAATGTTGTTCTCGGGGCTCGAAGCGTCTTGCGGTTCTCCTTGTCGACTCTTTGGCGTCAAAAGAGGTTATCACCGAGAAATTGACATTTGAAGGAGAGGAGCGCAGCGGGAACAAGGGGAAAGGAGGAGACCTTGGCGGATCGAAGATGAGTAACGGGTGATGGAAGAGGGAGAGACTTGGGGGTGGAAGGGGGGGGGGGGGAGATTGGAACGAGTGACAGCGGGCTGGAGGGAATGGCTTGTTTTGTTGAAAAGAGGGAAACCAGCACGGAGTGGGTTGAGATGAGGAGGAAAAGCGAGATTGCGAGTCCACTTTGCGGCATCCCGGGGGGCTCGGAGGGACGACATGGACGCACCGCACTCTGAGAGGGTGTAGGCCCAGAGGACGTATCCATCGGGCATCCACACACCACAAGAGAAGGGTTCATAAAAACCTCTCGCCGTTCCCTCTCCGTCAGCGTCTGTCTTGTGCCAGTCCTTCCCGTTTTCTGCTCCGTTATGCGTGTGCTGTGTGCTGTGTGCTGTGTATGCGTGCACAACTCCCTCGCATAGTACCGGAGGGCATATACAAACCCAGGCAGAGGGTAAAAGGGCCGTGTTACCCGCCATCCAGCGAGTGAGAAGGACGGATTCGTACTGGGACAAGCCCTCATCAACGTGGTGCAGCAGCGTTAGTCGCAGCCCAGGGGGGGACCCTGGCAACGTCCAAGGGCCTTCAGACGGGCACGAGAGACCAGGCGGTTTTGGGCTTAGACCGGGGCAGCTGCTTGACGCGGCCGTCGTCCAATGGCCTCATGCCGCGCCGGCCTCCAAGGCTCCATCTGAATGTGATGTCCTGTTGGCGATTGGATACGGATACCTGGGCGTGCTATTCCAGCTGCCTCTGCTCTGGTAGACCGTAGGGGAGGGGTCCATGGGCGCCAGGCCTTCCTGAGAAAAGAATCCAGGAACCAGAATTACCGTCAGGGGCGCAGTTGACGGTGCAGATCGCTCCCAAAACCAGCCGGTCCAGTACACGCTACTCTCGAAGGACCGGGTATATGTTAGTTCGGAGACCTTGAGTCATACCTGAATCCCTAACACCACGAAAGGTTCTAGGTACTCACCTTCGTGAACCATCTTCATAACAGTGCTCGGATCCACTTTCCAATGAAAAAATCTGCACAAAAATGCAACACACCGCGGCTAGTGGCCTTGGTTGTGGTCGGGGGTCTTGTGAAGGCTTCGCGCTGGTTAGTTGTGCACCCTAAGAGAGAAGAAGATAAAAAGGGGGTCAGGTAGATAACTTGACACACGCGCGAGTGATACCAGCCCGGTTTATGAATGGAGACGCGGCATAGCCAAACGGTTGTGAAGCCCCAAGACTGAAGACAAGACGAGGGGGGCTGGCTCGTGATCCCTTCATGTGTGCCATTTTTGGACGCGGACGTCCGATCGGCCGCTGCCAACCGACTCGCCCACCGGAACGCTGTGCTGCAGCCTGCGCTGCGTGCGGCTGCGTCGTACCCATTGTGCGGTTCACTCGACCGTTGAGGGCTTTGAATAACATCAGAGATTCGTCAACGGCGGCTTCAACTGGTACCGACTTCTGAGAAGCGAAATTCGCTGCTTGGCTCCCCATCTGCTGCTGTATGACGGCGACGTTGCGGCAATTTGCTGAAGACGGCACGAGCACGAGCACGAGCACAACTCCTTGTCGGTGCCTCTTATCTTGACCCTCGACTCCTCTGGGCTCTAGAGATGGGACGAAGGCAGAAAGAGCCGGCGGCACAAAGTCAGGTACCCGTCGCGGGAGCGTCACTCAGGGAAGCCGGAGGCGCACACGGCACCCTTACTCTGGTGTAGGCTTGCACCGTCTTCCTTCGTCTGACGGAGGACAGAGAACGGGACGCCTACGCACCGGCGTCCGTCCGTTTCGTTGTGCCCTCGGGCCTGGTGCCACGATACCTACCTGGACATGACAGGATGAACCTTCGCTTGGCCCTGCTTGACGACGGTTCTTCTCCTTTCGTCGCATCTGGCGGCCCAGCTGTGGTGTACGATTATTATGCGCGCGTGCACGTGTGATGTGTATGCAGAGACATGACTCCTTCCCGCCCGTGACTGTTCGGACAGACTCTGATCTCTCAGTAAAATAGCCAATGCAGCAATCAAGTTGTCGCTGGCGATTTGACGGCACTTTCAACCAATGCAGACCCCGTCCGTTGCGTGACGGCTGGCCGCAGACGCTGATCTGACGCTTTCTCATAGTTATGATGACCAAACGACGGGCTGATGAAAATCGAAACCCGCCAGGGGGCTGGCTGCAGTCGCAGAGTGAAACTTGAAACGAAAGAAACAAACGGTGAGGGCAGGGCAGCTCGGTTTCCGTAATCGAGGGAGACTGGGAGATGATGATACGGCGAGTGAGGCCGACCGCCACTTGCCCGGGCGAAGGAAGGCAGACTGGATAGTAGTAGAGTGTCTGCTTGCTGGCCGAAAGTTAATAGTTGGGGGCAGATGAGTCGTTGGTTGAATGCGTGTTCAGCATCTCAGCAATTTACCAGTAACAGCAACTAACAGCTTCACCCGTGTCAGGCCACGGTGGTGAGCCATTGGAGGACCGTCCGTCAGCGCTGTCCCGTATTAAGTGCTGTGCAACCAACCGTGGGGAGACATCTTCCAGACGTTATGTTATGTACGAGGACGACGAGACGATTCTTCCGTCCACTGCAGCTCGCAGGTGCAGGTGCAGCTGCAGCTGCATCAGCATTCAGCACCGGCATCAGTGGTGCAATGCACAGCTGCATTACCAGACGCAAAAGCGAGCGAGATTGGGCAGCGTGTGCCGTGATATTCCCACTCCCTCCTCATCCTCCGAGGACATGCTGCCAGCCCAGCAGAGGATACGAGAAGGGGCGCCCGGGCCAAGAGGCTTGGAGAAGGCAGCCTGCAGCCAGCGTGCCAGTTGAAAGATTGGGGGGGGGGAACGCACACATCCTAGCCCCGTCTGTCTCGTCATGTCCTATGCCGTCCTGTGCTGTTGGTGTGTGCTGCGTTGTCGCACTTGTCAGGCCCGGTCTGCTCAACTGGTCGTCTCTTATCGAGAAGAAATCATATAAAAGGCTAGAGATGACCCAAGACTCGGGGCGACAGGATGGTCGAGAGGTCGCAAATGAGGGCTCCTGATCCATCACGCCAGACAACGTGTCCATGAAGCCCTTTTCGTCCAGATCAGATCTCGCCCGGTGATCAGGGGTCCCGAGTCTCGAGATGAGAAATACGGAGAGGCTCCCGACTCCAAGAGAGGCGGTGCCTGGACTTCTGTGACTGTCTGCTGTGTTGTCCTGACTCCTGTCCTCGGCGCTGCAGGCGACTGTATGGGGTATTGATTGATTCAACGCGCACATGCTGATCCCAGCTCGGGACAGAGGGGGTGGGGTCTATTGGAGGTGAAGGAGAAACGCTTAATCGAGAAGCTTGTCCTTCGTCGTCCGCAAACTCGGGCAGCCGATGCATGTCTTGCGTGGAGGGGCCTGGGATGCTTTGCTTTTTTCTGCTCGGGTTGATGCTGCTTACGAGGGCACAGCCTCAGCAATCAATCAAGCTGCAGGCGAGAATACCTTTGCTCCGGTTCTGATGGCGATGCGGATAATGCATCCTCGATGCTCTCTGGCATAGATGGGGAGATGATGTTGAATATTTTGAAGCATCATCTACATGCCAGGAGCGCCCGTTGGATTTTGGTTATGAGGCAGAGGCAGAGGCAGGAAATGGCATGTGCCAATACCGTGGATAATTCTCGATTTCGCTTTGCCGTCGTCGTCGTATTCGCATTCAAAAGCAGCTTAGGTAGTAGTAGTCTGGATGGATGGTAGTGGTGATGTCGGTGACGGTGATATAGTGGTGAAATGGTGGTGGTGATGGCATGTATCCGCGACGTTTCCCTTCTTTCGGCTGGCCTCATGTCTGCTTCAGGTATACTACTATCTACATACTCCTAGTACCTACATAATAGACTGTTACTAAGGTTGGCAGGGCCTGTGACGGCCTCATCCCTTCGAAGGATATGTCAGCTCTTGCATTCTATGTTGAATGTTGATTACTGTACGTATTAGTAGGTAGTAATAAAGGGTGTTCTTTCCAGCTGACAAACCGCCTTTAATACCTGGTGTACGTACACATCGCAGCCCCTGAAGTCTCGGGAAAGAGAAGCAACGTCCTCCCTGCTGCTTCTCTCTCCATTTCCTCTCCTTCCACCATCTTGCCTCGGTATCTCGCTTCTCAGATAGAGCTGGGAACGGTATTGTAAGTTGCTAATGTAATCCCATGTTATTAGAGTATGTACTATGTAAGGCGAGGTTCTCGCCAACTGCAATCTCGCATCGCATGCAAAAGCAAAGGCAAACTGGCGGAAGGATTCATCCCATCGTCATCCCGACACGACGGACCTCGAAAAGCGACAATGCCATGCTGCGCAAAGGAGCAAGACAAGTCACTCGGTCCATCCGGTAATTCCGACGCGTACAGTGCAGGTAGTGTCCACTACAGCATTCCAACGGCTACGGCCCATCACGCTTCCGGTGCTTGATTAATACGAATATTTACGTTGTAGTTCATCCAAAAACCGCACCAGGTCTTTTTTTAAAGAGATAACGGTAGTTTGCCAATAATTCCTTCCAATTCTCTCCGTCAGCCCGAGCAATCAACGGCCAAAGGCCAAAGACCAAAGTCCACGCGCCCGATCGGCATCCCCCTGAACATCGCTGAGTCGGTTCCCGGCTTCCGGCCCCTCCTTGCTTGCGACCTCCGGCCACCAACGCACGAGATCCATCTCTTGACTGCAACGCCGAACGGACTGCGTACTCATTCTGCGCCATTTGTTGGTTCACGACTGCCCCATCTACACTACGTACGCACTTCCAAGACGCGTCTCTGCAGGGGCGATCCATTCAGCGCTCAGCCAACCCGAGAAACCCACCACTGCCGCAGTGAATGATGTCGTGTGCATAGCTTCACGGTGGATGCCCTCCCGATGCGGTCGAGTCATGGAGCCCCGGGGCAACTTCCCAGTTTCCCTCCCTCCCTCTCAGCTGCCCAGAACTTCATCAGAAACCTACTGCCCCCAAGAAACAACCGCCGAGAAGACTCGTCGTCCCATGTTATCGTAGTTCAGACCGCCATCGGTTCAGCCAAAGGCCCATCCCATGCAAAGCCACCCCGAACCCCCAATCCTCCTCGAATCCTGTGGCGGCGGGCTGGAAAGGGACCCTCCCTGGCCCCCGAATCCGGTCCCCTAAACGCCTCCGGGATGTCGAAAAGACACTGCTGCGGCATTACCCGTTCAACAACTCGTCATTTCGACGACGGCCTTTTTGTCCCCCTTGACATCTCCCGCTGGCCCTGCCGCAGATCCTTCCGACCGCCCTGCCCTAGTTGATCATTACGCTAGCCACTTTCCATGGGGGTCCGAGCCCGCCGTTCTCGAACAAACCCTCTGCCATCTGAAGTTGTCAAGGTCTGACCTCAAGTGTCATCGACTCTTCGGGATGCTGTGATGTACTGAATTGGTCCTGGCATTCGACGGCATGGCACAGAGTCTCGTTCCAGACGTCCTACTGAACCTCCCCCCCCCCCCCTCTCCTCGGTTATTGTGATCCCGTCAGCTTGTCTGAGACCAAGTCTCAGATGTTTAATTGCACCCAAGGCCGGCAGGGCTGGGATGTCCAAAATGTTGTTTTTCCTTCTTTGCATGTTCCAGCACCGTTCAGCAGGAAAACGATCTGAGTCGTTCACGTCTGCCGAGAATGCGACGCGACGCGCCACCACATGTGAGCCGCGGGAGAAAGCACGCACGCAAGACACGAAGCATCTCGCCTCGAGGTCTCGTCAACATCGAGGGCATCAATCGACTCGAATACCGACGAGTTCCACCTCACGAATCTGCTGGGCCAAAAAGAGCACTGAGAATACTTGGCTCCCGATAATATCGAAGTTCGGGGAACAGCTGCCAGCTGGAAAGAGTCAAGCTGCCCGTCTCTCGGGCGCCTGAGAGCACCGCGCTACGTCGTATTCTTCCCTTTCTTTAATTACGTGTTCCCCCTCGGCTGGCCGGAAAGGATGGCTCGGGATTCAATACCACAGCCCTAAATCGATGGTCGCCCGTGAGGAGAGGGGAACAGTCATGGAAACGCAAAACCAGCCCGGGGACAAGTTGACAACATCGAGCCATCCACGATAGACCCGAAAAGAGACGGGGAGCTAAAGTCTAACGAACGCCCTCCCCCCCACGCGGAACGCCTTGCCCCCCTGCATGCTGCAGACCACGGCGAGCTGTTCCCACGAAGCCGGAAGCCCGGATGACGCCCGCCGCCCACAACCCCGACGTGAGGGGGGGAGAGAGAGATCGCGGCTTCGAGCTGATCTCGTTGCTTTGCCAGTAAACAGGAAATATGTGGATCAAAGTTCCAGGCCCAAACCGACGCTACCCACCCCATCGACAGTTGATTCTGCATATGCCGGGTCCTTTGAATCTCGCCAAAGGCACACACACATTCACACGCACGACAGTTCGGGGAAGGCCATCCGCAGAGTCTGGGACCTGCATTGGTCGTTTCGATAGTTGCCCATCGGCCGTTGCAGAGCCCATCCTCATGCCATCGTTTCCCCCAAAAGAAGGCCCGTTTCTCACGTCTCTACGCGTACGCCGTGGGAACACTCTCTGCACGCTAATAGCACTCTGCGCATGTTGTTTATTCGACGCAAGGGGCGGAGCCGCAAGGCATCCCACAACACTCCTCCCGAGTCCCAGCTGGGCTGTTCACACATCCACTTATCGAGATCCAGGACGCGTCGTTTTTTTGGCCCTCAACCACGCAGCTCGCCCACCCAGGCTCAGGCTGCCCAGGCCAGGGTCGATCAGCAGAAGTCTAGGCCTTCGTTCGTCCCGGTACTTTCTTTCCCAGAGGCACGAACGAGCTCTGATTTGCGTCATGTACCTGACCTTGCCGTCGCCACCGGGCGGGAGATTGCTCGCCCCCGGTGGAGCAGAGCGTTCCGGGGCTGTCGGGGAAATCATAACGTGCGTGTGTGTCTTGCCGTGCAACCTGTGTAAGCTACAACTCGTAATCATTCCCGCCTCCCGGCATGAGGTGGGATAAAACGTTCATCTGATGTCGGTCTGCGTCCAGTTGGCATATTCTCCGAAAGCCCTTCCGCTGAATAAAAAAAAAATTTGGAGTGATCATTGAAGTTTTGTAGGGCAACACCTGAAGGACACCCGGCGGCCGCGCGTTCCTGACTAGGGGGTTTAGCGCCTCGAGTCGCCCAGTGCGGTGCAGAGTCACTGCAGACAGACACTTTCACAAATTGATTTTTTCCCCTTAGAGCTCGGCCGTGCTGTTTGAGCTAGTTTTCGTGGGCTGCGCCCCCTTTTTTTTTCCCAATCCTTTTCGGAAACGGCACCAGGGGAAAGCCAGCAATTAGGTTTTCGCGTTAGCGGCTCGGTTTATCTTGGCAGCTAGCGGACGCTAGACTTTGTTAGGTTGATCTATTGAAGTGCAAAGTGAACTGGCGTGATGATGGCCGGCCACAACGGCTTTCTGGTGATGATAGGCGTTTGATGTTGCCGCTTCCGGGTCAACTTATTCGAGGCTTCATGTTGATCAGAATATCTAGAACGCAGCTAGACTGTTGTCAGGACGAAGAGCGTTCTGCTGTCAAGGATGATCAGGATCAATGATTAACATAACAAGCACAAGTGGCCGGCTTCTAGTCCTCTATGATTTGACTGTCGAACTGATCCAACCTAATTGTCATGGGGTCAAGATAGAAGGCAATAGCGGTATGGAAATCCAGGCATAATATCCAACTATGACATTGTAACCGTAGCTCTTCATACCTACTTGCTGAAATGTATGTTTGGCTATGGAAATACCAAGTTCGCCTGACGTCACGAGCTAACGAGGCATGAAGAATGTTAACAATGATTTGATTGACCTATTTCTGATCATCTCAACTGAGAAGTGATGGGAACTTTTCTCGCAAAAGCGCCATCTGAGGCTTTGGCCGTACAACACTCTGGAGAACAGCAACTCAACGTCAAAGGCTCGGGTCATCATCAGCTGTGCCTACTTAAGAGAGAACATTAAATCAAATAGCTTCTATATCTTCTGATCCTTCGTTCATGTCCAGCTTCAAGTAGCATTTGCCCCAGGTTACGACATAAGGCATCCCTAGTTCCGGCGTGCCATGACTTGTTCTTAACTTGGCAATTCGTATTCATACACTGATAGCTGATTGTAATAGCTGGAAGACACTTTCAAACCCATTCCGGTTATAATCTTATTATAAGCAACAGAAGTCGGTATAAACTTAGGTTTCTTTGATTTTTGCCCGGCTGTATTTCTTGTTACTGTTTGGCATCAAAGATCTCTTCCTCGTTCACGATCTGGGACATTTGAGCCTCCGTCCTATTTGATAGACACTATTAAATATTGTTTCCTTGATTGTGTATACTGCTGCATACTAGTATTCATCTCGTCATGTCAGCTGTTAGTTGTCAGAAGATGTGTTTCTGTTGACTTGGCACTTGTGTGGAAGCGTTCACAAACCCAACTCTGTCTAATCGGTAATAGCCTGGTACAAACTCTAGGTACAAAGTGGGAGTCCTGTAGAGTTTTGAACTGAGAAGGTATCCTAATCAGACGTTTTTGAATGCCTCATGCTTCGAGCCAGAATAAACAGCTGCTTGAGTCTGACCGAGGGAACTGGAGTTGACGTTAAGCTCTTTTTTTGATGCAAGAGTGAATCTATCTAGTCTACTCTTGTCGGCATAATTCTCCCTTCTCCAGAAAGAGTAACTCCCTGCGTAACACAAATGGAAAGCACGCCTTGCAACCCTTCCCCAAATTCCTCATGCAACGCTCTCGCGTCTACTGACCGTGCTGTTTAGCCTCCTTCTCTGCTTGCGACAAAGCATCAGAGGCGTAAAAGTCTGTCCCAGCAGAGCCGCCAGCACCTTGACCGCTCATTTGGTTGCCTTGTGGTCGAGAGCCGGCATGAGCGTTGTGCTTTTGCTCCTCGAGATTAGAGAGCAGGTCGGACGCGTAGAACGAATCCTTAGGCTCTGTGAGATACTTCACTGGCGGGAGTTTGGCGGGCCCGTTGTCCTTCTCTCGACTCTGGACCGCAAGCCGGCTGTTGAGACGTTCATGACTTCCGCCCTGGCAGTTTCATCAGCATCTCTTCGTCTTCGTGAGATTATTCCTCATTGCTTTGGTTCAAGAACACACCGTGTTGTGCAGGCTGCTGCCCTTGAGGAACGACAAGGCCACGATGCAGGCAACGACGAATATCAAGAGTGTGCAAACACCGGAATGCCGCGCTCTTGAAATGCTGGGGGCCGAACCCATAATATCAACGCCTTTGCTGGTCTTCAGCCCGACCGCAGCTGGGTGGGCCTTGATGATGCTGTTGATGGAATCAGGGGGATTGCTGCGCCGCAATGATCAGGCTGCGTATGTTGACAACTTGACCCTTGGAGGGAATGCCAGTGTCGTGTCATCGACAGCGTCGCTGAGTCGTTTGAAGGAATGAAAAAAGCCTACTATCTTCGTGTCCCGCGGGTCGAGGGGGGAGTCCGAAGGTGCAGTCGCACAAGCGCCCAGCGAAGCGCCCGGGTTCGATTCGATTGTTCCACTGTCCCAGTCTTTTGCGAGAACGTGGTGGGAGCCGCCCGCTGTCGACTCTGCGGCATCATTCAAGCGCCAAGACCTCTTCTTATAGGACGCATCTCGCACCTGCTACCGATAGCGAAAGTCACATTTCTTATTATACCTAGGCAGGCCAGTCGACGTAGCGCCGTTGCGGTTCCTTGTCGAAGTTCAGGCCCCTTATTGCCTCTCTTGGGATCATCAGACCGGGGGGCCCTGCCGACTTGACTGAGCTCCAACGATGATTCCAATGTCAACTGTGGCAAACAACTGGGCTGATGCGAATGAGAGAAGTAGTTGATTCTTTAGTTGGAGCCCGTCTTCAGATCAACTGCCCGCCGCTGTGTCACATTACTGAACAGCCTGTGGCTTGTATCTCACCCCCCGTCGTTCCCGCTTCCCTCTAGTCATCTTTAACCATTTCGAAGTCTACAGCATTTTTTTTTTCTGGGATTCCTCAGGATTTCGTTCTGTCTCCGGCCCGTCAATGAGATCCAGGATCTTGGATACACGATGGCGGTTCCTCCCTCGACAGCGACGGCCAGTGCCCGGCCGCCGTCCAAAAGTGTACAACCCGCCCCTGACGCCGTGGCTACTCGGCCCGGCTGCGTGTCTCGCACGTGTCGCCAGTTCGTCCTTGGACATGTCCTCGCGTGAGACCCGTGCTATGAGATACACCTCGACCCCGACACGAATATGTGCTACCGACGACAGGTGACGTCTTGGTGGTTCCAGGCCAAGGGACGGCCGACGTTCACCGCGTTGGGACCGAAGTTTGCGTGTCCCGGGCGTACACGGCTGCCCAGACGCTGCCAGATGCTGGTACCGTACAACATATCTACTACCTTGTTCATTGCCTGAAACAAGATGCCAGGACATGCAATACACCCAGTTTGGTCCTTCGTGGTACTTTTTGCATGTATCACCGCCAATAGGGTGAGCATCTCCCATGTATATATGGAAGCATCTGAGACCTGAGAACGGGGTTGATTACCTCCGTTCCCACCTCGTTGTCGTTGAACACTACTGTAGTTGACCCCTTATTGTATTCTGCCGATGTTACGTCGTCGGCTGTTACGAGGGCCGTCGTCGTTCCAAAGACTTGATGTGAAGTGAGATAGATGATGGCATAAAGGTGATGTAACAACCAGGTATTTCGATTCATCATTACGGGCTTTGTCTTAATGTCGTAAAGTCATGTGGTAATAGACAGACAGAAATCACGGTATCGGCACATTTCCGATATCAACCCAACCGGCTCCATTAAACACCACCTCCCTTACCAACCCACCCCTTTGGAAATAACATCTCGTGTCTCCGGATAACCCCTCCAGGGGAACCTCGCTTTGCGACGAGTCTCGATGCGTGGTGGCCATAGTCATGCACGCAATATCGGTATCGGGGTCGACGCCCCTTAGTACTTCGGGTTTAGTCGTCTTCCATGAAGATGAGTCGGTAAAGACAACGTTGATATCGGACGAGGCATCGAGGTAGAGAACGTAGGTATTCACCCGCTGAAGGAAGTCCGATGGTCGAGCCACGGAAAACGCGGTGAAGGGGTTGCCTTCTGGCAGCGAAATGGATGGGAAAGCTGGTGCTAAGATTAGCGGACAGTGAGTTGACATCTGAGCAATATGTTCGAACTCACTCGACGGCCACGATTCGGCGTAGTTCTCCGGAAGGTTTTCCGAGTTCAGGTCCGGCACGACCGCACCCAACCGGCTGTCCAATGTCTCGTAGAAGATTCCGTAGCCCCCTTGGATGGCCAACTTGCTGAAGTTCGCTGACACCGGCACCACCGCCAGGCTGCTGCCGTCGGCGACTGTTGTGCTGAGCTTCTTTGCATCCCACTCCGCTGCAGGAGAGAACTCGGCCCGGAGACGGTTGCGAACCTCGACCAGCCCGCCATCCGGGCCCTGATAGATAACCCACGGCCAGTATGCGGCGACGCTGCTGTTTTTGGCGGTGGTGAGAAGCATGTTCTTGATGCTGTCTTCCTCGTATGAAGGGCTCAGGTTGTCGTTGATGCTAACACCCAGGAGACGGTTATCATCGTTGGAATAAAAGAGTTCGGTTTGCGGCTGTCGAAAGTTGAATGTCAACGTGTCCGGACGTACTGGCCGCCATGGTCTTACTCACCGAGTATCCCTCGCCATACTGAATTACAGTCCCTGCCAAACTACTACTCTCGCCTGCGAAAGAGTTGTACTTGATGGGCGCCTGCCACGACTTGTTTTCGCTGGTTGATGCTTGAGTATCGTCGTACCTCGACCGCCGAACTTCGTTGTCGTCGTCCTGATAGAAGAGAAGAATTTCTGTGCCGCCGGGCTTCCTCCAACCAGTCACTGCCAACGACGAACCTTGACGCATTGACTGTAGTTTGGTTGTCGTGTTGGCGACCTGGGTAGGGCTTGGTGAACTCGGCGCCTGCGTCGGTTGAGGTTCTCCAGTCTCTCCTGCGGCCGCCCCTGGGCTGTCGACCTGCGATGCCTTTATCGCCTTGCTGCCCAGAATACCTCCGACTATGGCCGCGGCGGCGATAAACAGAAATATCACACCTCCGATTATGTACCACATCCGTTTCCGACGCCTATCCGTTGTGGGTGGCTTCTCCTCGAAATTGGAGTGCGGAAGCTCGGCGACAGGAATCTTGTGGCTGTTCCAGTCTTGCTGTACCACCTCTTTCCCGTCGTAGTGGTGGTATTCCATCGGCCGTTTTATCACCTGAGGTGCGGACCATTCTGGTGAGTGCTTGAGTTGTTCCTGGGGAACAACTTCAAGCCCGGCTTGCTCATGAGGATCGGTGTGGTTACGGCCACCGCGGCTCTGCTGTCAAGCCGAAAAGTAGTTAGCTCGAAATGTTTCTTGACAATACACGAGAACGCGTTACGGCAGTAAACGCACTTACAGCAAAAGAAGGCATGACGAGGCTCTAAAAATCAAACATGATCTTCCTTGTGGTGGCTGCAGACGACGCGCATGTATGTGGGCAGAAAAGCAAGTTGCTTCAACGACGCGGCTCCCGGTCAGTTGGGACAGCACATTGTCGACACTTTCAACGAAGAAAGTCTGCCTACCCAGTCAGCCGAGTTGGCTTGGTCCATGCGGTGGTGTCTCATCACTTTCAACGGCATTTGCAACCTGCACCAACAGCACCAACGACAGGGTGTGATTCGTCGAAGTTCTGTCGAGCCAGGCTCGGTGTGTTTGCCCAAACCCCCACAATCTGCTGGATTAAGAGAAAGTTGGCCAGGGTTCGCGATGCAGAAACCAGGGTGCACGGCGCTACGTGCCAACAGCCAACGGTGTTCTGCATTTCAGGTGCAGTATCTAGGATTGCCAAGGTCTGCTGGCGCTCTGAAGCCTCTGACCAGGTGAAGTGACAATCTGATTATGCGGATGCCAACAAGGAAACGAGCCTCGTGTTCGTGTTACTCGTACATTGTCAAAGGCGTTAGCGGAGCATAGTCCCAGCGGCCTGGTGTTATCGTCACATCGGAGCACCCGTCAACCTCAACTGCGACCGCACAATCAATCAAGGTCCGTGTTTCATGTGCCAATCGGCCTGGTCGCCGACCGCAGCAACATCATGCCGCTCAAAGTATGCAGTTGATAACCGCCGGCGCTTACGCCGTACCGATGGTCTCCCACACTCCGTTCGCTCCGGTCAGGTCAATGACAAGGGGTTCACACCCCTCCTGATTATTAGTCGTATCCACGCAACAGGGGCTATTTGACCAGTGATATCCTTCAAATGTGTTCGTCGAGCCCACTTCCACGTCAGTCTGCTCTTCCAGCGGCGTGTTGCCTCCCATGTTATCTTCAGGCCGTTCTCTCTCCGCGCGTTGGCTGAAGTTGCCTCTTTCTTCTTCGATGTTGCTTCCCAATTTCTCTTACGCCAGCTAAAATGTCTCTCAAAATGACATTCCCGGGAGCACATTTGACCCCTTTCAAGATTGGTATCATCACGGCCGTGTTTATACTCTCCGCCTGGTGGATACTGCCATTCGAATCTGTGTGTATTCGTCTTCCCCGGAGCAAATGGAGGCTCCTTCGGCTGCATGGTCTGGTATGGCGGCTAACTAGGGGTCCCCCGAACCTCATAGTCCCGCGTGATAGGATCCATCGCGAATGGCTCTTCGGAACCACCGTCAACGGCAACCGAGTCAGAGGACAGGCCGTTGATCGTATACGCTTATCATGAGTCCGAGAGTGCGCGGCAGAACCTGGAGTATTTCGTCGCAAAGGGCCTCCACAATGCAGCGGACTTCCTCTTCATCTTCAACGGCGACTCCAACTCGTCGCGCCTTATTCCCACCCGGTCCAATATCGAGATCGTGCTGCGACCGAACACATGCTTTGACATGGGTGCCATAGGAGAGGTGCTTCGGGATGGTGATCGGTGGAGGTACTACAAGCGTTTTATCACGATGAATGCGAGCATCAGGGGGCCATTTTTGCCGACATGGACTTCGTCGTGTTGGTCTGACTTGTTCCTCAGCAAGGTGACAGAAACCACCAAGGTACGCATAACGACTCTATTGATGATACTTGTGAAACTGACTTATGTGACCGTACAGCTCGTCGGCATGACTCTCAACTGCCAGCCCAGGCTACACGTGCAGTCCATGATCTTCGCGACAGACGATGTAGGCATGGGGATTCTTCTCGACCCAACAATTGCCAAAACTGCGTCAGAAGACGACAGGTTCGGTTCGAAGGAGGACCCTGTCGGCTTGAGTGGGTGCTACGCAGACTGGAACGCTGCTGTTCATGCGGAAGTCGGAACGACAGCTCTCATTATGAAAGCTGGCTACAAAGTCGACGCCATGATGACTTCGTTGCATTCCGAAGGAGGCGTGGAGGAATACTGCGAGAAGCATCCGGACTCTGGGGACTTGCTGTGGGACAAGAAGTACTTCGGCAGCAACATCCACCCCTACGAGACCATTTTCATCAAGGCGAACAGGGACATTGACCCGAGCCTGATGACTTCATTGACAGATTGGCATCGACGGATGAAGACGAATAGTTTTGATGTGTGTGGCTAATAGAAAAGTTGCATCTGGATGCATGGCGTTTCGGAGTACTGCAAAGGTCTTGGTTTGGGAAATTTGAATAATTTCGTGCCATTTTTATGCTATGAATCCAAGAAATCAGTCAGTTGCAAATTGTCAAAAACACGGCGTATAAGTCATGCTTGACGGAGGAAACTCTCGATGTGGAAGGCTCATGTAGAATACCCGCGTGTCTGCTGCCTTCGTGTTCCTTTCAGTGGGCGATAACGACGGTGAGGCGGTGGCTGTCGATGCCAACAGCCACATCAGTGCGGACTACGGCAAGACAGATCCCCAAGTGTCCTGGAGCGCGTTGAATAGTCCCGAAACTGTTCTCATTAGGTGTTGATCCTACTTTAGCCAGTCTCTTTTTTGCTCTTTCAGCACGGATTTCTTCCTTCTTCTCCTCGCTCCACGACCTTGACTGGTATTTGCGGGAGTTCTTGTACCGCTTTGCCTTTTTTTCAGCCCTTTTCTCAATTACGGCAGCCTTTTCCGCCTCTTTTAATTCTTCTTCTTCTGGCGACAGAGATGACATCGGAGATTTTGCAACTTCTTCCAGTGTGTGCGAGATGTTCCCCCCATCTGGGGCATCAGCTCCAATGCCCTTCACTGCGAGAAGAAGCAGAGCTCCAGCGCTGCCCACAATCCAATCAAGTCAATTCCAGCAGCCAGAATTGAATTAATTGACCCCAGCGAGCCTTAAGATTGATTGATTGACCTTTTCGACGAATTGAAATTGCCGAATTGACTTGTAAACTAGCCTATAGCACCCCTACCCTTGGCGCTCACCGCGCGGATGGCCGTACCGCCCCGATGACTATTCGAATGTCGCTGTTGGCGAAAAGTAGACGCCGCCCAGCGT